>PVIR01038688.1:0-14399 GCA_004026965.1 Petromus typicus | reverse complement strand
TTTGTCTTTTTTAAATAGATTGTTGTATACTGGATTAGTTAAAGGCATAATCCTATTTTGTGTCTGAAAAGCCAGTTTTCCCAGAAATACTTATTGAAGAGTCTTTTTTTCTGATGTAAATACTTAGTATCTTTGCTAAAATTAAGTTGATCATAAGTGTATGAATTTTTTTCCACAGTTTAATGGAATTATCTAATGCTTGAAAAATTTCCACTAACTACTTCCTTGTAAGGAACAAACACATCTTTTGTAAGAAGGAATTAATAAAACATTTTCCTTGATGTGCAACCCAGCAATATTGAGAACACACCCTTCAAAAAGAAAATCTAGGGGATATGTTGTAACCAAACTATGAAGGTAGTTGTGACACCAGAATGGTTCCTGGAAGTGCAATTTCCTTTAACCACTGTTTTTTTTTTTTTTTTTTTGGGGGGGGGGTTGTTTTGTTTTGTTTGGTTTGGTCTTTGTTATTGTTATTTTTAATTCCTGGGTTCCTAGATTTAATGAAATTGCACAATCTTATGAATATGGACCAGTGTTGGCTGGTAATTTCCCATACAGAAAAACTTTGAGGATTGAAGAGACTTTGGGGATAGCATATATTAAGATGTCATGTACTACTTATCTCATACTGGGAGCATCCTTTTAGACACAGAATAAAATAATGAAAATATTTCTCATTCAAAAAAATCCACACTTCAAGTTCAAGAAAACTTGCTAATCAATATGAATTAGAACCTTTCCCTCCACACTGAGTTTCCATATTTCAAGACAATTTCATCCTAGTGTGTAAAGTTCTATTCCACACATGACCTCCTGAAACCTCAGTCTTTATTGGCTTCTCATCTGTTTATTATTTCCATTTCCTGGCTGAAATTCTCATTACTACTGTATTTTATGGAGAAGTTAGATTTCTTTCTGTCATTCCACTAAACCTATCATGCTCATTTTTTTCTTGTGATGATATATAAAGACCTATGTGAAAAGACTAGATTCTTTATGCATGGTCTGTATTATCTTTTCGTGTTTTCTCTTTCCTCTTTCTTTTACATTTGGACTATTTAGTTCACCAAAATTCCAGTCATCTGTGCCCCAATTCAAACCAAGAAGGAATTACTCAATAAAATCATTCAGAGATTTAACACATATATATCTTGATTTTAAAAAGACCTAAAATCAAGTCTTTGAAGCAAACAAAGTTATCTCCACTTCCAATGTACCTAATTTAATAATTTCTATAAAGTGTATGAAACTAAATGCTCCAGTATCATCAGACAGTTTTTATTAATATAACTCTATTCTAATTCTTAGGGTAACACCATATATATGCAGAGAAGAATACTCCAGGAATAGTGAATTTTAAATTAGAATTAAAAAGATACCCTCATCCTTCCATTATGTCTTACACACATTTTACTCTGGAATCAAGTCCATGAGTCTGAAGCCAATGTAATAAATTATGAGGTGATATCAAATTTTTTTTACTAATTATATAGCTTTATTTAAATGTGTTGTTGTTAGCAGGAATCAAACTCAGGTCCTTGTAGTTGCAAGGAAAACACTGGAATTATGAGCTAAGTGCCCCAGCTATTTCAAATTATTGTGATATAGACTCTTTCTTATGAAAGACTAAAAGACTGCCATTCATAATGGACCCTGCTTGTTCAAAAGCTCTTCTCACTTCCTGCCTGTCAAATAAACAAGTTCAATAACTTTCTCATTAACTTTAAACAATAAAAAACATCTGAGACAGTTCCAGGGAGCTAAAACTTTACAGGCAAGAATAGTGTGTTGAAGAGTAACAAGAGAACACTTTCCCTAGGGTTTCCTGTAACGCACACTCAGTATCTCTGCAGACTTGGATTATCTATATTTGTGGTTATATACAATGCCAGAGAAATTAGTAGAATGAATGAAAACTGTCAGCACTGAAACACAATTAATAGAAGCTTTGTGGTTGTATGGTAGCCTAACTGTGCCTTAAAAACAACTTAACACCTCAAAAAGAAAGATAGTTTCTAAAGTTGTGAATTATACAAGAGGAATGGAGTTGAAGGAAAAGAGGACAGTGTGATTTCAAATATGTACTCAGTGGTATTAGGAAAGTACAGGGAGTCCTTCAAGTTAATTAAGGATTAGCAATGATTAAAGATCTAAAATCTCTCTCTACTGCAAAAGGAAGCAGAGTGGCAGTAACTAAACCCTGTCCTCTTCATAAATTTGCACACTCCAAATGGAGAAGATTAAAGTGGTTGAGAAATCTGAAGTTGCTTTACTTGAAATACCAACTAACATGATGCAGAAGAGGTAAGAGGAGAGGTATATATTCAGTATCTCACCACATGAAACACAGAAGCTCCCTGGCTCCCTGTGGACTTGCACATACTCAGGAGCTCAGGTAAGGGCTCTTAGCTACAGCAGTTTAATGGCATGAATTGCTTTTGAGAATAAGGGAAAGACTGTGTTTTATATCAAACATGAAGTTCATGACACCCAATTGTGTTATCGTGACAAGGAAAATTTAAAATGTCTCTTTTTCCTTTACCTATTAATATGTTTCTTTGTAAGCAAAGATACCCCTACAAATGCCAGTGCAGACTCCCTGACGGGAAAGTCAGGCTCCTGTGAAGGACTGTCTGGAGGTGATGCACAGAGATCTTCCTCTTGGTTTGGGTTATAAAGGCTTTGCACCTAAAGCTACCATAGCCAATGATGAAGGAAAGACAAAGATGTTCTATGGATTCTTCATAAACATATTTTAAAATAGCATTTTCATGAATTTTCTAATTAGGGGAGTAATATGTGACATCATGAGAAACTTGAAAAGTAACACTAATGAAAATCTTATTTGCCCAAATTTAGGAATGCACATATTTTAATTTCTTCCAAGAAATTATGTTGACTAGTGATACTCTATCAATAAAGCTCAATTGACATGAATCTGGTGTTTTCTAGGAGTTTCAAGTCATACAAACATCACTATGAGTACTCTCAGTGAAGCTAACTTGAAGTTTGCGCTTAACCTGTTTCAACAATTAGGAAACTCGGACAGTAACATCTTCTTCTCCCCAGCCAGCATCACAGCAGCATTAGCAGTGGTCTACTTAGGGGCCAAGGGAAACACTGCACAAGAAATTGAGAAGGTGAGTGTCAGCACCATTACATTTATACCTGTTACAATTTTTCTGCTGGCTAGTGTGTGCACAGATGTATAGATCTAATGGTTGACAGGTGGAACAGGACATAGACAAAAGCGATGCTATGACTGCATGATCACAGAGCTATGAGACAGACAAAGAATTCCCCTAATATTTGTGATATTCTTCCCTGTGCCCTGGGATTATTTGAAAAATGAGCTGACCTTCTACAACTACACAATGGAGAGGAGCTTAACCCTTGAGGACTACTGCGGGAAAGGATGCTTGGACTTAAGCCCAAAGGGCAAACAACCAGAGGTTTCCTCAACCATAACTGGATGGAGGGGCTTTCTTTAAGGGATCTGGTGAAAAAAATCTGCATTTTTGTGGTTTTTCAAAGAACATATTTGTATCTTGAAGTTTGAGGATTTTTTAAAATTTGTTTTCACTTGTTTTTAGGTTTCGTTCTGAACTTCATTGTGCCTTTTTATTCATTAAGGTTATTAGTACATTTTAGGTATACATTATGATCACATTTATCACTGTGAATTTGTACCTGTACATGATATATCTTGGAGTTTTTTTTTTTTCCCTTATACATTTTGGTCTTCATTTATATTTTCAGTTTCTCATTCTAGATAAATTATTTGGTATCTATACATGTATATCCTATTTATTTCACCTAATAGTATAGCCTCAATGTTCATGCATTTAGCTATAAATCTCTCTAGTTTATCATTCTTAGCCACCAAATAGTATTCTGTGTTATTAGAAAAACAATAGCATCTTCTGTATCCAGTCACCAGTTGATAGGCAGGTGAGCAAGTTTCAAGATTTAGCTGTTACAAACTGTACTGCTATAAACATAGGTGTCCATATATTGCTGTGGTGTGATACTTTTAGTTATTTCAGGAAAATACCTAGCAGGTGAAAATCTAAGTTGAATGAGATTTCTAATCTGAATTTTTAGAGAACCTCTACACTGATTTCCACAGTGGTTGCACCAGTCTACATTCCCACCAACAGAGGAGATAATTTTTTGATAACAGCCATTCTTTCTAGAGTGAGGAGGAAGCTGAGCAATGTTTTCATTTGCATCTCTTAAATGACCCTCACTGCTCCCTTTTATGGCGATTGGACCTGTGCATTCACAATGAGCTAAGTTTCCTGTCCTTCTAATTTCACTTTTTGAAGCAGAGTTTCTGTAACATGCTAAAATGTAGAGAGAAGATTTCTAATTGTGAACCTTCCTCCTTACTCTCCCAGACTGCTTAGATTATAAGAACACTCCCATACAATCAACTTTTCTGGTTTTCTTGCCTCTGATTTAGACACATTGTTTGCGTGAGATTTTCTTGTTTCATTTCCGGTCTCTTCCAGGTCCTTCACTTCAATGAAATCACAGAGAAGTCAAGAGAAAAAACTCAAACCAACCCTGTGAGTACCTGAGTACTTTCACTGTAGAACAGACTCACATATCTGAGGGAGTTATAGCTAAATCCTTTGAATTTTACATAAACTGAGAAAAGGCAACTTTCACAGAAATCCCTAAACAGTGCCAGACATGGTGCTTCCTGCCTGTAATCTCAGCACCCAGGAGGCAGAGACAGGATTGCTGTAAATTTGAGGCTGAGCTCAGGACCAGCCTGTAGCAAGACCCTGTCTCAAAACACACAAACAAACCAAAAATGAGTTTAAAGCCAAGTACACCGGGTTCAAATTCAGTTCTCCTTCTCAAAAATAGAGAACATCAGCAAAACGCAAATACTCTGAGTAATGTGGCCTCATCCCAGTAATATGTAGTAAAAAAGAGCCTGAATCAACTCAGTCAAATATTTACCAGCACAACTTGGGTGTCATAAATAGGAAATCATAATAAATTTCAGTTAGCATGAAAAAACAATTATCATAAGCACAATAATACTAGCAAAAAACTCAGAGTCAAACTTTAAAACTAAAAAATTAGAGTCAAACTTTAAAACTGAAACTTAAAACTCGAAAACTAAAAAACTTAGAGTCAAACTTTATATGACTCAAAAACCAACTCTAGGACAAATGCAAGTATGTTTTTGGAAAATGATGCATAGCAGATGTAATGATTGAGAGGATATTGGCATTTCACTCAAACTTAGTCACAAAGTTAACAAAAATCTTAGCTGGAAAATAACATCCAGAGTCAAATAGATTTAGGTTCCAGACTTGACTCTTCCAGTTTAATCTCCTTGGAGAGAATATTTATTCTCCCAGCTTTCTTGTTTTCTTTTCACAAGACTCAGGTCAGCTGTGACCAGTCCTTAGCCAAATAATCAGCATGCCTCACTCTTACAGGAAAGGGAAGCTCCACAGATCAAATCCAAGCACCTTAGAAGAGAGAGAAGGATACAGCCAATGTATCCTGTATATATGAAAAAGCTTCATATTTAAATGTATTGAAAAATAAATAAAAATTAACATAACTATCTTTTAAGGCTGTTAGAAATGAAATATGCTGTTTGTCTGAGGAACATAGAGTATAATTAGGAAGATAAAATCTTATTGTTGAAATCAATAATAATCCGACACACTGAAAGTTTACTTTAACAGAAAACAGATAAGAGTATTTTATGGCAAGGAGAAAGAATTCCCTGAAAGTAATGGATAATAAGGTGGATTTATTAATGTTACACAAGACAAAAGGTCACAAATATTATAAAATAAGAAGTGGTCCTCTGAAATTACTAACAAATAACTAGTGATCAAACATACTTCACAGGAGTTTAGTATTTAATGAGCTAGATTCTAATGCAAGAGCTCTTTTTAATGTTGAAGGTTGTAAATTCAGGAAGTGTGCATCAGCAGTTTCAAAAGCTTCTGACAGAATGGAATAAACCCACTGATGCATATGAGCTGACAAACGCCAACAAGGTCTACAAAGAAAAGAGTTTCCAGTTTCTTCAGGTACATTTCTCCTGCTGTCCACACCTGTCTTCTTGGTCCAGTATCAATCACACGATCCTGGCTGACTCACATGGACAACATTTCCACAGGAAGTGTCAGGTCCAACAGTACCTTACTGGGCTGTCCCCGGCTCTGATCTTTGGGAAGATAGTGTGGGTTTAGGGATTATTTTTTGAGAAAGGAGGATGTGGGGCACCAGAGTCAGTCTTAAAATAATATAACGAACCTTCACTGATTCGGGAAGAGGGAACATGTTTCAGGAGAAAAGTGTGAGTAATGGTATAATTCTGGAATGGTAGTTTGGAAGAGTCCTGAAGAAAAAACCATGGGAAGTACCAAAGAATACTTAAGTCAAAGGAGAAATATGTGAAAAAAAATAAAATTTACTAATGAGAATTCTCAGAATCAATTGGTCTTCAGAGAAACAAGCTTTAGCATGTACACACCATAGCCTCTTCCCCCTGCTGCTCTTTGGAAGAAGGTTTTGACCTTCAGTGACCTGCACCCCCTTGCATGCTGCCTATAGAGCATCCACACAAAAACATGCAAGAGATAATGGATCTGAGGAGGGTCTAGATTTAGATTACTGTCATTGTATATAATTAATTTTAATAATGCATATAACCCCCTTAGTTGTGTTTTTCTTCTTCTATATTTCAAAGCAATATTTGGATGACATGAAGAAATTTTACCTGGCTGATGTGGAATCTGTTGATTTTGTGAATGCTGCAGAAGAAAGTCGGAAGAAGATTAACTCCTGGGTGGAAAAACAAACACATGGTAGATAATGGGGGCACCCATCACAGAATCATCTAAGGACCTGGGAGTGAGCCTGTGTGAGACCCAGCACGTGTGGTGTGAGGGGGAAGTTGGACAGGTTTGCAGAGAGGATGAAGGAGCCTCTAGATGGTGGGATGATCCATGTGAATGTGCAGAGTGCAGGGGGCAGGGGGACAGGAAGAGAAACCCAGAGAACTGATAAATGGAAACAAAGCTGAAGAATGTTCTACACGTGGCCCTAGGTGACAATTTACTTGTGGGTTCCCATATCCACTCAGTCCGATTTTGACATCCTGTCTTTTAATGTAAATTATAGCCGAGTTTACCTTAGACACCCTGCATCAATCGGTTTCCATCACTGTGACAAATTACTGACATGAACAAGTGAGAGAGAAAAATGATTCCTTTTAGCTCAGTTTCAGAAGTTCCAGTGCAGGCTTAGCCAATTCTCTTGTTCTTAGGTCCAGAGTGGGGAGAAAATGTTATGGCAGAATTCTGTAGCAGAGCAAAGGTGCTTATCTCATGGTGCTGATGCAGAGAGAGTGAGAGCGCTGGAGAGCTGCATTAGGAACCTCTATAGATGACATTTCCATAACACTCCTTTAACTGGGCCCCACAATTTGTATCTATCACCTTCTAATAGTTTCCTTAACTTATGGTTAAATTATGATTTAATCAGTGGATCAACCCACTGGATGTTAAAGTCTTCAATATCCAGGTATTTCCCAAATCCTATTTGAAACTAAGCCTCTGCACAATAAACCTCCTAGGCAAATGTAAGAAGATTTCAGTCACAACAGGACCTTAAAGATGGTTAGACAGGGTTTGTTTTACTATGGGGAAGCCATGGGTCCTCATGTAAAACACACTTTATGCCAGGTAAGCTGGAAATGCCTAGACCACATACCTCCTACAAGAGTTATCACATCTTCTCCATCCATGGCAGAGAGTTTAATAAAGTTTCCTTTCATGACCACCTTCCATGCATCCTATCTCTCATACAGGCTAAGCCTGGGGGTAATTCCTCATAAGGATAAATAGGAAGACACTTTTGAATGTAATGTCTCTCAGTACAGCCTATGGGTTTCATATAATAGAGCTCATGTCACTACACTTAGTTATTAGGGCCTATTTCCTGTGAGAAGGGCACACAAAATTGAAAAAACATAGAAAGAAAGGTGCAGAGGGAGGAATGAGAAAGATGATTTGAAAAAGTAGACAAAACCTGTTTATCAGTACTTAGAGTAAAATGACTGTAATCACCCAGAGACAAAGAACCTACTACTCTTTTGTAACTCAGGCATTGGCGTCAGTGTGATTCTGAGGCTAGCACAATGAAGAAGGATGCACTCCATGAACTGGTCTACAAGTCCCTAAAGTAGTCCCTCCTGTGAATAATTAATAAGCCACAAGGTATTCCTTGACAATCCTTTGTCTCTTCTGTTACAGAAAAAATCAAAAACATATTTCCTGATGGGTCTCTTCACAGTGATACCAAACTGGTTGTGGTGAATGCCATCTATTTCAAAGGACTCTGGGATCTGAAATTTGAAGAAGAAAATACTGTAGAAGGAAAATTTTGGCTGAACAAGGTATTGACTATATTTTCTTAATACAATGTAATTTTATATAGAAAATTAAATTTAAATCTATCTGATGAGTATACCATTGTAGGGAAAAAATAAAGTGTGCCATGTGTATTTTTTCACTATTCTATTCATGATAGCATATTTAGTTAGGAGTCCCTGAAGAAACTTGCACCAATTCTAATTTGAGTTTTGCTCGATGTTTTCTTTTATTGAAGGATACCAGCAAATCTGTGCCAATGATGACACAAACCAACCACCTCAAATTTGCCTCCTTGGAAGATGTGCAGGCCAAGATACTGGAAATTCCTTACAGAGGCAAAGCTCTGAGCATGGTCGTGCTGCTGCCAAACGAAGTGGATGGCCTTCCACAGGTGGGACCGGCACCTGCACTTGTGCTTTCTGTTGTCCTTTTGTTTTCTTAAGGCACCAAAAGGCAAAAGCTTGTAGATCAATGTGTCCCAAGTAATGAAAAATTCCACACAAGGAATAGGGCTTTATCTTTTCATTACAAGTACTTTAGCATAGAGTCTGTCATATACTGGCAGTATATACATTAAATAATAATAATGTCATGTACATTAAATTTCAGTTCAATAGTACTGAAAGGCAAAAATGTTTACTTGGTGGAAATGTTTAAAAATTACCTCCAGCAGATTGTAACAAAAAAGTAAGGAAACAAATTTTATGTATATGGGGGGGGTGGTAGGGTGGGTGGGGCTATGGGAAAAAATGAGAATTAAGTTGTGTCTTATACTGGTACAAATCCCCATATGGAGTGCAATCATGATGTGTATATTTAATGTACCAATAAAGATAAAAAAAATTACCTCCAGCAAAAAAAACTGAAAATATAGTGTGAAATGTTCCTACAGTACTGGATAAATCATGAGTTTCAGAAAACAAAGAATCTGTGTTTAATGACATAAAATAGGATGGTAGCATATGAGATAAAGATATGTGGCTCATTTTGTACAAGATATGGCAATTTAATGACTCAGTATTGAATACACTATGATAGACATATGTCATACTAATATAATCAGAGTGTTATTTGGTTTATTCAAATAGTATTTCATAAACTGAATCATCTTCCTATTACATTATTGCTAGAATAAAGATTTCCACATATTCTATTCATTGTTAAAGTATGTTATAGGACATAGTTCATCATGTCAGTTTCAATTTTCCCATTGCTATAGATTGAAGATAAACTCACTGCTGAGAAATTAATGGAGTGGACAAGCCCACAGACCATGTACCATACAAGGGTGAATTTACAGTTACCAAAGTTTACAGTGGAAGAGAGCTGTGAGCTCCAGTCCATATTGGCAGAGATGGGAATGGTAAAAGCCTTCAGTCCACAGGAAGCTGACCTCTCAGGCATGAGCACAGATGGGACATTAGTGTTATCTAAGATCATGCACAAGGCCTTTGTCAGTGTGAACGAAGAAGGGACAGAAGCTGCAGCTGCTACTGGCATAGTGTCATCAGTCACTTCAGTATCAACATTTGAAGACTTCCATTGTGATCATCCTTTCCTATTTTTCATCAAGCAAAATGAAAACAATAGCATCTTCTTCTTTGGCAGACTCTCTTCCCCTTAAATATCAGTATTCGTCACTTTGTTGCAATAAACTGATAGCTGCCAACAACTGGTTCTTTTGCCTCTTTTCTTTTCCAGGCTTATGGACACAACTAAAAACCAACTCACTGGCTGAAATAATACGATTTTCTGTTTCTCTTTCTATGCACATACAGAAGGCCACTGTTTCCCAATAAAATATTCATAAGAACTAAATGTTCAGTGTTAAAATAAAACCATATTTCTTTTATTTTATTATCTTTATTGGTACATTACATATACGCATCATGATTGCACTCCATAATGGGCATTTGTACCAGTATAAGACACAACTTAATTCTCATTTTTTTCCCATAGCCCTACCCACTCTACTGCCCCCCCATATATATAAAATTTGTTTCCTTACTTTTTTGTTATAATCTCATTATATAAAACCACATTTCAATACTAAATATTCTAAATTTGACATTTGACTTTTGTGACATATTTGAAGTGAATAAAAAAGATACAATGTTGCTCTTCAACCTGATTACCTTCAACTCTCATATTAATTTAAACTATAATAAATTCTATTATATTTGTAATTTTTTTTTTTTGAGACAGAGTCTTGCTTTGTAGTTCAAGCAGGCTCTGAGCTCACTATGTAACCCAAGCAAGCCTCCAACTCACAACAATCCTCCTGCCTTTGCCTCCATAGTGTTGGGATTACAGGTGTAAGCCACCATGCCTGGCACTGTGGTATGTGATTCTGATTGCTGATAGGAGTGAGTCACCGTGCCCAGGGTTGTTGTATATGATTACCAGGGAGCGAACTAGGGACCTTGCACTTGCAAGAATCACTCAGCTAAATGCCCAACCTTATATTTGGAAATTTTATAATTGTATGAAATACATAATCTATAAATGCATTATCTAAATACATTATTCTATAAAATACATTTTGTCACCATCAACAGAATAATACTATTCAAATTTAAATATTTTTTTCTCTATTCAGTAAAATTCAAGCATCCAATCTCTCACAAGAAAGATAAGTATGGAATATACCCATCAGGAAGAAGTGAGATGGATACTCAGAATGTAAATGCTGCTCCAGACAATTGAATCAAATCATGGTGTGTATCTCCACATTGAGGATGAGACTCCTAGGAAGTTGCTGGGGTGCACGTGGAAAGTGAGTGCCCAGCTGAAACCGAAAATATTGCTTTTTAGAGAAGTAGGAGAACTAGCGTGTCCTTCACAGAGAGCCCGGTGGAGGAGCAGAAGTACCTCGTGGTACAGAGGTGCTCACTCTGTGAGTTCAGAGCCTCTGTAATCTCACGATAGAGTGCAGTACAGAGTGGACAAGCAGAGTGAAGACATAGGAACCTGGGTTCTGTACGGGAAGCTGGAGCTGCTAAGAGGTTTGTGGACTCTTCCCAGCTTATTCTTGTGGAGTTGTAAACCGAGCCGTCCTAAGAAGGGTCTCATTGTCTTAATTTATGTCATGCGACATCAGGAGCTCCTGAGTAAGTATCTTCTCACATCACAGCAGCTCTTCTCTTCACCGGCCTAAAAGGAGGGCTCACCTGTGATACGTGACACCCATGATAATGACTGACACAGACCCTCTCAGAGCTGTGGGTGGGGCACGGGAGATCTGAGGGGTAGGTTAAGAGGAAGGTGCTTCCATTTAAAACTGGTGGCTCAACCCGTGTGACACAGAGCGGGAGAGCTGAGTATGGGTTTCTGCGCAGCCGCGTTTGGGAGCACATCCGCTAAGCCTGGCCGCGTTTGCTTCTCCTGACCCCTCCCCCGGATGGGCGCCTTTCTTCAGAAGCAGAGGCATCCGGATGACTCTCCCCTGGACACGGACATCTGCCAATCTCCAGAGCTCTTGGTCCTGGGAACAAAGGCTCAAAGCGTGATGAGCCAAAGGCTGGGAAAGACAGAGAGGGTCCTGGGCCGTTCAGTGTATCGTGACTCCTGTCCCAGTGTTGAATGCTGGGCGGATGAAATGAACCCAGCCCTGCTGCAGACATCGTTCTCTTAGCCCTGACTGATGGATGAGGATCCCTTTTGAGAAGGAGAGCTGTGCCTCCACCTTCACACTCCGCTAAATGCTTCTGCCTGTTCATCAGGAGCTGAGAAGGAACACAGGACACAAATGACCTAGATCCACTAACTCCTGCAATGCCTGGGACTCTCCAAATGCTATCCCTCGGCATTTTCTTTTTATATTTCAATCTATTCTTTTTTTGTTAATATAAATAATACATAATGTTTAATTAAATCAGATTTCTTTTTCTCGTGTTCTTTTTTTTTTCTTTTCTTCTGTTTTTATCTCTCATAAAACTGTATCAATACTTATTTACATTGGTGTTAACATTTTAGCATAACCTAGATCATCTCTGCCCATTAATACCATATGGATATTTTTGTTACAGATACGGTAGTTGCTAATACGTTTGTATGGTATGTTCATTTGCTTTTAAATTGTTGCTTCTGTTGGTTTTTTCCTTCTCTAAAAATAGCATTTGGGATTGAATCCAGCCTTTGAACACACTAGATTGGTGATTTACCACTAAACTGTAACTAATTCCACTTTAATACATCCATGACCTAGACCTGCTAATCTGAGGTGTAACTGACCTTTACACTACAGCTGCCTTAAGCTCCCAGCTGACTGAGCCCTAAGTAAGTTGAGACAGGGTAGCTGAAGGTGGGTTACTAGAGACATTTTTAGCAACAGCGGAGAAAAGGAAATTTTGGGCTGTCCTGGCAAGCGCAAATCAACCCCAAATTTTACTTTACTACAGGCTATAGAGTGCTGGAAAGTCTGGGAGAGTAACTCAGAGAGAGGCCCTTTCATTTCCCTGCTATGCTTATCACATCCACTTGACCTAATGGAGGCACCTCCATCACAAGAGCCTTGCAGAAATGCTTCTTTCTGCTTTTGACACAATGCATAGAAACTCAAACCCTGCCAAGCCTCCGGGCACGGTGGAGCAAATCTGTAGTCACAGAGCTCTGAAAGGCTGAAAGGTTTGAATGCAGTCTGGGCAACTTAGATATTTAATGAAATCATGTCTTAAGATTAAAAATTTTATACCAGTGTCAGATGAAATAGTACGTTAAACACACAGTCAGAAAACACAATTATCTCAGGGTACTGTGGAAAAAAGTAACTGATACCTTGGGGAAAAAAATCCAAGAACCTCCCTAAATTATGTAATAGCTTGGTGATCATCTGCATCTATGTCTAACAGTAGATATATTGTTGTAAAATGAAAGATCATTCTTAAGTCCATATTAAGGTGATTCGAGAACTTTGTTTCTTAAGTAAAAATAAAAAGCTGTTTGTTCTTCATTAAGGTTTAAAAACAAAAAAAGTAAGTAGAAAGGGCTGGAAAACTAGCTCAGTGAAAAGGCCCTGAATTCAATCCTTAGTATGGTGAGGGAAAAAGAGTTTGAGCAAAAGCCAAATTACATGAATGAAGAGTAATCCTGCCAAGTCTAGATATTCTCAAAACTTAAATGACAACGGAGTATACTTTGAGAGGGAGTGGTTGTCAAATACTGGATGGTTAACTGGTTGGTTGAGTCATAGGTATAAAAGAAAGTCACTTATTTCATCCCAACCAAATGAAATGGCTCCATTCCCATCCTCCCAAGTGATGCTATGTTTTCCCTCCCAGAATCCTCCCTCAAGGACTCTACAGTCTTTCCACATTGTGGATGTGGGAAGAAATCCTCCACCATTGCTATTGCCTTAACATGGAAAAGCCAGAGATTTATTTTGTTCCAGAGAAGTATTTTGCTATGGAGTTTCTATTTTAGATGCAACCACACAGTGTCGCCAGCCACACAGAGATCAATGTGCTGCAGCTGAAAGCTCACAGATGAGCCAGGCAGGAGTCTGGACACTTTACTGGCAATCTCTTAAAATATTTGCTTGAGAATGACTGTGATCTGTTTTAAAAACTATATGTTCCTTGCACATTTTTAAGCTAGAATCTAAAATTTTGTTCAAGCCTACAGGTAAATAGTTGCATCTTTCTGACAAATTATGATTACTGCTGTTTTCAAATATAACAGTTACATGTGTCCAAAAGAATACAGCCACCTATAATTCACAATATTAAAAATAAATGAAGTACTGCTACCGTTCAGATATTTTGTGTTATTTTTTTTTGTTAGGTTTTTTTGAGACAGGGTCTTGCTTTGTGGTTCAGGCTGGCCCTGAGCTCAGCCTCAAACTCACATCACAATCCTCCTGCCTCTGCCTCCCGAGTGCTGGGATTACAGGCGTGAGCCACCACGCCCGGCACTGTGGTATGTGGTACTGGTTGCTGCTGGGTGTGAGTCTCCACACCCAGTATTGTTATGTGGTTA
>PVIR01038687.1:0-14397 GCA_004026965.1 Petromus typicus | reverse complement strand
GAAGGCACAAATACAAAACAGAATAGGCTAACAGTAGCAGGACAAGTAGAAACTGCATTCTTTCTTCTATAATAGTACAGAAGAAGGGGAGAGTACGGAGGACCAAAACACACAAACTTCAGGGAAGTGGTACTGACCACTGACTGAAGACAAGAGAAGGTGAATGAACAAAAGAAGAATAGAGGTGCTTAGCAGGAACAGGCAGTCAGGAGTCTATTTTCCCCCTCCTAAAAACATAAGAGAAGTTGAGAGAAGAGAAATCCCAAAATTGGGCCGACTCAGCAACAAAAAGTGGAGACATGAAGAATAAAAGAAGACAGAAGATAGAAAAAGAAAGAAAAATGAAAAGAAGGACGAAAAACTTAAAACCACAGCAAGAACCAAAAACCCCAGACAAATCCAAAACAATACCTTAAGTCCTTTCAAAGCATGGGCCTGCTGTGTCCCAGAGGCAGTTTGAACAGTAACACACATTTAGTTGTTAACTAGTCAAAGGGAGATAGCCTTAGACCTTTGAGTGAGTCTGGGTTCCTGAGTTCAGCTCAGTGAACTCCTTCCTACAAGATAACCTTCTCTGAGGTGATTCCAGGGTAGTGTATATAGGTGGTGTAGGCCCCACAAACTCACTGATGGTTGTAGTCCCCAGGTTTTCTTTACGCTGCCAGTGGGCTCTTTTTTGGTATGGTGGACAGGAAGCTTGAACATGGGACATGATGTGGCAGTCAGAGGACGGAAAGCTGAAACTGGGGATGCCCTGTCTTGATCCCGTGGCTGCTGCTCTTGTCAGGGCAGATTCAGAACTTAATCCCTTTTCAGTGTAGCCCCTAGCCACTGGCGCAGGGATCCTCAGTCCCTTGGGGCTCTAAGCAGAGCTTCCTTACTTGACTGCTGCATATCCTCTGTACTCTGTCCAGAACCAATTTGTGTACGTTGAAAACTGCTCTGCTCCACTAGCCTGTTTCTCTGTGGGGGCCTGTGGGTCCTCAGAAGTCACCTGTTTTGTGCAGGTTCAGAGGCCCTTCTCCCAATGAGAGCCCTGGTTTGGGAAGAGAGCTCCATCATTTTTTTTTAGCTCCATCTTTTTTGTTAAAACTTTCCCCCCCCTTCTACTCTCTTCATTTCTTGCTTCAGATACTTACTTTGTCTTGGGGACTCACTTCCCTCTTTTTTTTTTTTTTTCCTTGAACTGCTGTATTCTGGTTTGGGAATGGCAAATTGGAAAGAGATTGTTTCTTTGCTGCTTTCCAGTCTACCATCTTTCTGAAACCACCATTCCCACCAGATTTTAAAGGCAAAATTAACACTGTCTTTATTTATTTGTTTATTTTAGGTTTTTTGAGACAGGGTCTGGCTTTGTAGTTTAGGCTGGCCCTGAGCTCAGCCTCAAACTCACATCACAGCAATCCTCCTGCCTCTGCCTCCCGAGTGCTGGGATTATAGGCATGAGCCACTACATCAGGTACTGTGGTATGTGGTACTGATTGCTGCTGGGTGTGAGTCTCCACACCCAGTATTATACGTGGTTACCAGGGATCCAACCTAGGTCCTTGTGCTTGCAAGACAGGCGCCAGAACCACTAAGCTAAATCCCTGGCCCCAACACTGTCTTTATTTTAAGGAATTCCCTTTATTCTTTATAGACTTACTCAGATTACTGCTCATTTTAAGTGTTTTGGGCTATTCCTGTCAATAGTTTTTACTTTTTTAGGTTCTAAAAGCCTCTCTTCTGTTTGTTTCACTTTTCCACTCTAGGTGTTAGTTATTTTAATAGCTAATGTCTTTGCTTTTTACATCTTTAGGTTGGGTTTAAATATTACACTATTTCATTGTTAATAGCCTAGTTCTGTTGTGATGTTCTTGCCATTTCACGCTAATATCTTATGTGATGTTAGCAGACTTCTAAAAGGATTAACATTACTTTTCTAACTTTTAGCTTTCTCAAGCAACTTAGGTAGAAATTTAATATTTACTGGGTAGCTACCAGTTGTGTTGCTAGGTGCCTTATAATTTGAAACTCACATGTTTAGAAATAAATGTGTAGAAGTCTTAAGTGTAAATCTATATACAGTAGATCTAGAATGAGTTATTAGAATAGTTTGGTGAATGTTTGATTGCTAAAGTAACAGGATATCTACAAATGTTACTGGATATATCTAAAGAAACTGGACCACATGCCAGGTGTGGCTAGTTGAGAAATGAAATTTAAGGATAGAACATTTGTAAAACTCCAGAATAATATGCCTGATATATGTGGAATGGTGATCAGTAAAGGCCATCTTTCCACTACTTGGGAGAAAAATCTTATGTTTAATATTGAATATTCAATTTCTGAAAATGGAGCAGTAGTTATGCCCTGTAATAATTTATAGGGCTAGAAAATAGTGATTTAAAAATGAATTGAATTATTAGGTTTGGTCTCTGCTGATTGGGCTAGACTGCTTTGAATCCAGAAGCACTGCAAGAAAGAAAAGTGAAGCACAGGGATCCAAAAGTCTTTGCAGACTAAAGGCAAACTTTATTTTTGTAGGCACAGTTATATAGTGTACAAGCACAAAGGAATGCATCATCCCAACACCATCTGGTCATTCCTTCTATCTTTCTAAACTACTGTCCTTCCTAACCTTTCTACTCTTTCTGTCCGTCCTTCTGATAAACTGTAGAATGCAGCCGTAGCGTGAAGAAGGCTAAGCTAACTGAAGAGTTGTATCTTTGTCTCAAGGAGTTCATCTGATCAGCAGCATCCTCTAATCAGGATGTTCCCAGGAGGTTATTTTTACCTTTTGCATGTTCGGTCTTCTAAACACAAAGGACACCAAGTCAGGGACAGCTTCCATAAACAGACTCTCCAGAAGACCTCCAACAGTATAGGTTGTGTATTGTTAAAGAATAATGTGACACCTGATTGTCTCAGAAAAAATGGTATATTTTTAATTCTCTATTTTAAAAAATTTACTTACTTGTTTGTGTTGTAATCTCACTAATTTAGGTTGGTCTTCAACTCAGGCTTGTGTGATCCTCCCTCTTTAGCCTCCTGAGTTGCTGGAACTATAGGCCCACACCACTGCAGCCCACTTACTATTTTAGAAAATGCAAGTTTCTATGAAGGAAATATAAATCTATCTAAGAGCAATCCTTTTCCAAGAGATGATTGTTAGTAAGAGTTGGGGTGTGTGTTGCTGGGTATTACCTTTACAGACGCAAACATAGCATATTCTTTGTATCAACTCCCCCCCCCCCCCCGCAAATAAAATCAGTTCTGCAAGTATATGCAACTTGCCTTATGTGTAGTGGACTTCTTTTCCTTTTTCCTGTCCCTTCCTCCCTTACCTCCTCTTTTATTCTTTTTTTGCAGTGCTGGGTGTTGGACCCAGGGCTTCACCAGTGCTAGGCAGGTGCTGTACCACTAAGCTACTTCCTCAGCCTGTAGTAAACTTTTTTGTTATGATGGTATTGTTTCATCTTGTGTTGAAACTGCACAGTTTAATTCTCCATTATCTTAAGGGCCTGTCACATTGAAATGTTTGGTTATAGGATACCAGTGGCAGTATTTTGCTAGGCCTGACACAGTAAAGTATTTTTATTATCCCCTAACAACAGTAGAACAGTTAGGCCCATTAATATCAGGGAATCTTCATTATGTAGGTTGTGAACTGGACATGGGATATAAAGTGGTCTAAGTTTCAGTTCAAAGGCTTAGAGGTTCCCTTGGGGAGACGGACTCAATCATATGAAGGTAACTAGTGACACAAACTTGATGTGGGAAAGGTGCTAATGTTAGACTGAAGGTCTGATGAACAGAAGGAAGCTTTTGGGAGTGGTAGGGAAGACATTTGGATGAGATATGAAAGACTTTTAAGGAAATTGGATTGCTCCAACTCCTGGGCTCAAGGGATCCTCCTGCTTTTAGCCTTTTGGGGTTGAAAGGAAAGTAGGGCTTGGAAGGGAGATGAGAATGTGAATTAAAACACCTAATAAGAAATAAATTAAGAGTATTGAGCAATAAGATGGATTTATGTAGTTTGGTAATTTTTCCCTCAGATTTGTCAAAGATGTGTTTTGTTTTGTTTTTTTTTAATGACACATATAAAAATCTGTGAAACAGGTCCATTTTCCAGAAGAGGAAAAATATGGAAAAATATATTATTTTCAGATTATTATAACTTAAGTTTAGGATTCTACCCAAAATCTCTATTCAATCCAGTGCTTTTGCTGTTGGACTATATTGCTGCTAATGAAGGTACAAATACTTTGTCTCACTTACTGAGAACTATAATATATTTACTCCTCAGTTCACATATACACAGACAGATACACTCAATTTCTTAATGCCCTCAAATTTCCAATCATTATTGAAATTATTTATCTCAAATGATTTCATCTAGTTGAGTCCATATTTTGTCTCTCTTAAATATGAGTTACTCCTTTATTATTATAGTTCATCAGTTGAACAAATCATATTTTCCCATAGGTTTTTGTTGTTTTTTGTTTTGAGGGGTGTGTGTGTGTGTGAATGTGGGTCTGTGTATGTGTGTGTGTGTGTGTATTTTCTGTATTTTGCTGGTTGTGTCCCCTTAGTGATGTTTAATATTTTATATCTTATTTATTCTGTCATCTGATAGATCCAGATCCTTGATCCATATTCCTTGTTGTTACTCATTTTTGGACTAAGGATGACAGGTAGTGTAAAAATACATAGATAATGCTGGAGGTGTGTGTGTGTGTATGTGTGTATATTTTTTCTCATCACAATATGGCACATAGTGTCTGATTTCTTTGTAAGAATGATAGTACATTCTGGTATTGTTAACATTTTTTTGTTACTTAGTACCAAGGTATCATTTCACCTAGTGGTCTTTAGCACTATTTATTGACTAGCTCCACCATTAATGGCTCAGAATAGAGTTTTAACTGCTTGTACAGTTTTTTAAAAAAGAAATATAAAAACAATTTAAAGGTAATACAGATTATTTGGTAATATTTAAAGCTAAATAGGTACAAACTTTGTATCTATAAAATACTTTCTAAGATATATTCCCAAAATAACGGACTAATGCTTAAAAATAAGTTTTGCTCATTTCACCAGCATATATGCTGAAATTGAGATAATACGTTGAAGATTAGCATAGTCTCGTGTAAAGATGGCATACAAATTTGTGATATGCATTTTTTATGAATAAATTAATGTAAAACAAGTAAAAATATTGAGCATTTGACATAGTTAGGAATAATTTTGTGATATTACAGGTGAATTCAGTACCTGGGATTCTGGTGAAATAATTACATCACACTTACAATTTTCTTTCCTGGTGGTGGGGATTGAACCCAGGACCTTCACATGGTGCTACATCCTAAGCCTTTCTATTTTGACAGTGTCTAGCTAAGTTGCCCAGGTAGGACTTGAACTTGGGATCTACCTGCCTCAGTTTCTCAATTGCTGTGATATAATTAATAAGATGGCTGTCTAGTAATATTTTTAAAATAGCTTTTATTTTCCATTTTTAGTATGTTCCATTTTGAAATTAGGTATTTCTCTTTTTCATTTAAAAACGTAACTTTAAATTTTTAAGCATATAATTCAAAAAATTAAATGAGCTTATGAGATGCATTTTAAGATTTAGAAACACCAGAGTGCATTTAATTCTGTTAGCAATGTGTAAGATGAACCGAACCATTCATACATGTGTTTTAATTTCCAATTGAGGCTATAACAGTTACAAATTTATTAGCTTATAACATTTTTTATTTTACAGTTTTGGAGGTTAAAAGTTTGAAGAGTTACAGGGCTCTGACCAAGATTTTGACTGGATTGTGTTCCTTTCTGGAGGATCTGGGGCAAAGCCTGTTCTCTTTGCCCTTTTCACCTTGTAGGAGTTGCCCACCGTGTCCCCCAAGCTGACAGTGATTGTCCACTCTGTCTCATATCCTTCTGTCAGTGACTCTCTTGGCTTTCACTTTCCTACTTAGAGGACATTTATGATTACATTGAGCTCACTTAGATAATCCAAGATAATCTCCTCAAACAAATTAAGGCCTTGATTTTAGCAAATTTAATTCCTTCTGGCAACCTTAATTCTCCCCTTGCCAGATAGCATAACATATTCACAAGTTCAGGGGACTGTAATACATACATTTTGGGGCCTCTTATTTTTCTACTGCTACAGTGTGTATTTAAAACTTCAACAAACTAGCATATTTTCAAGTATAGAAAATTGATTTCCTGATATGCCTATAATGAATTTTGAGAGAGGAAGTTGAGTGAATTTACAAATAAGTGAATGTTAAAATCTTTTGCATTCAGCGAATGTTAAGAGGTGATTGTTCCCTGTTCTAGTTTTGGGGCTAGCAAAATGAGAGCTTTTGACTTAAGGTACCATTAGCACACCCTCATTTAGCAGGAGGGAGATAGAGATGCAATGATAAGCTACCAGTGCTTATACAATTTAAATAAGTCAGTATAGGTTTTGTCTCATTTGATGTTAAGATGATAATGGGTTATACCTGCACCACATGGCTTTGCTCCCCAGCGAATGTGCAGAATACATTTTAGCATTTTAAGATGGGATGAAAACCCTTTGTAATTATGATAGGCTGGTGGTTCGGTTCTGTTAAAACAAAATATAAAAGATTTAGAGAAAACACTTAAAACATGTGGTGTCACCTAAGGGAAAATCAGGAAAGGACATTTGAGATACCATACTTCTTAATGCAAAGTAGAAAGCATGGAGATTACTGTAAGGGTAGATTTTAATGGTCAAAGATAATATCAGAAGAAACAATTTGGGGATTGCAAAATTTCAAAAGATTTTTATTTGTAATTTATTAAAGAACTGCTATAATTCAGTTTGAAATCTCAGTAAACTTAAGAAAAATGGGATGGGACCAAAAATAGACAAAACAAAACATTCACAACTCTGGACATTTTAGGATTTAACTTTTTTATTTTCATTTTTCTGATGAATCTGGAAGAAAGCCAACAGCAGGTGAATTAAGAGGAGATATTTAAAGAAGAGAAAAAAGAACCAGTAAATTTATCTCTCAACTGTGCTGTGTGAACTAGTGGCTACATGAATGGGTTTTGTTCTGAAAGGCAGATACAGTCATGTTGGGGAGATAAAACTTCAGTTTACATTCAGCAGAGAACAGTGCAAAAGGGTATTGAAATTAGATATTTCTCCTTTTCTTTTAAAAAGGTAATTTAAAATTTTTAAGTATATAATTCAGAAAATTAAATGAGCTAATGAAGTGTATTTTAAGATTTTAGAGATAGCAGAGTGCATTTAATTCTGTTAGCAATGTTTAAGCTGTGTGTGTGTGTGTGTGTGTGTGTGTGTGTGTGAGAGAGAGAGAGAGAGAGAGACAGAGAAGGGAACACAATCCTTGTGTGTGTGGCTTGTATCTAGATGTCCCTCAACCTCTCAAAGAGTCATGTGGTCATAGGTTAGAAGCTCTCTAAGGGTGGGCAATGAATGAAAGGAGAAGGTTGGTTATTTAATTCTCAAAAATTAGCAAGATATGTAGCTCAAATGTATCACAACTTTTTATCATTATAGAAGTGAGAGATCTACTTGTTATTTCAATTTTTGGAACATTTTATTATTAGATTTTATGGAACTGCTATGTGAAACTACAAAATACTTTATCTCACTTTATAATTGTATGCATGTGTATATAGCCATTTTATATAAACAGCTATATTTATATTGAGAACTTTTAAGTGATTTTGTGTTTTGAATACTGCAAAGTTTAAATGTTTAGGATAAAAATTCATCCAAAAAGGCTCAGAAAGTTGACATACACGTTATTTTATTCATAAAACAGCTTTTTTGAGATATGACAGATACTATACTATACAGTTTACCTGTTATTATGTCTTGTATCTAGATGTCTCTCAACCCTTCAAAGGGTCATGTGGTCATAGGTTTGAAGTTTCCAAAGTGGCTAGATCAAAGTATAAAATGCTGGTATTAAGGGTGCCTTACTCTGGGTTTGGGTAGCACCACCCACAAGTAGGGTAGCCTGGATGGATTATAAAAGGACAGAGAAAGGGCAGGCTGTTCCTGCTCTTTGCTGTTCACAGCCTTCTGCCTTCCCTGCCACACTCCTGGCTGTTTCTTCTCTTTGATGCCCCCTGCTATGCCACCCTGCCTTGGATCCAGCTGACTGTGAACTGAAACCTCTAACTCCTACAAACTAAATTGAAATAAACCTTTTCTCTTTGAACTTCAGTTATTTTGTCTCAGCAATGAGAAAAGTAACTAAGACACTTATTTAAATTGTTTCAGTTTATTGACAGAGTTGTACAGTTTACCACAGTCAACTTTAGGACAATTTCATCACCTCAGAAGATACTTCCTGCCATTTATCTGTCATCCATTTTTCCCCACTGTCTCTGTTTTCTCTTTACTCCCCCTCCTGCCCTAGGCAACCACTCATTGACTTTATGGCTGTATATTTTCCTATATATATTTATGACTGGCTGTTTTTAGCATGTTGTTTTCAAATTTCATCTATGTTATATTGTGTAATAGACAAATATGTTATTATATTTACCTGCCATATTTTGTGTATTGATGAACATTTGGATTATTTTTACCTATTGGCTTTTCTGAGTAATGTTATGAAACTAAAAGATGCAAGCTTTTGTGTGTAAATGTTTTCTTTTCAATATATGCTTAGGAATAGAATCACTGCATCATATGGTAACTATATTTAATCATTTGAGAATTTGCCAGACTACTTTCCAGAGAGACTACACCATTTTATATTCTGGCTAACAGTGAATATGTAAGCATTTGATTTCTGTATGTCTTTATCAGCCCCTCTCTCTGCTTGTGATTCTAGCTATCCTGTTGGTATGAATTAGTATCTCATTGTGATTTTGATTTGCATTTCCTTGCGATTATGGATGTTGAGCACCTTTTCATTTACCTTTGGCAATTTGTACATCTTCCATGGAAACATCAATTTATAGCCTTTCCCCTTTTTTAGAAATTTGATTGGCTATATTTGTTAGAAGAATTCTCTATAAAGTCCCTTCTCAGATACCTTATCTGCAAATCCTCTCACTCTGTGGGATAGCTTTTCTTTTCTTTTTTGGGGGTAATATTTGAAGCACAGAAGTTTTAGATTTTGATGAAGTCTGATTTGTTCGTATTTTCTTTTGTTGCTGATGCTTTTGGTGTTATGAATATATTTTATAATCCTTTGTAAAGGATCCTAGGCATGTGTTTTCTTTTAAAAATTTTATAGTTTTTCATTGAGATTTTATCTCACTCCAGAAAGAATGGCTATCTGACTGTCATTAAGAAATCAGATAAAAAAATGCTACCTTGGCTGCTGGGAAAAGACTGATAACAGTGATGATTATACAAGTGCAACTCATAATAGCCAAACCTTAAAAGCAAACTATATGTTCATCAACAGATGAATGAATAAGCAAGATGTATCTATGCATAATGGAATACTGCTTATCTGTAAAGAATAATAAATTTGAATCATTTGTAGGGAAATGGATGCACCTTGAAGATATAACATTAATTGAAGTAAATTAGACACACAAGCCTAAATACCACGTAGTTTCTTTCATTTGGGTAATTCAGAGTACAAACAAACAAAATAAATGATTGATAAAAGGAAATAGGAAAATCTTATACAAATGGAAGAAGACAAAAAGCCCAAGTGAGGTGAGGGCAAATATAAAAAGATTTACATATATGTGCCCTGTACAGGTACTAACAAACCCAAATCAAGATAGTCATATGTTGCAAGGATGAGCTAAGGTAATGATGATGAGGGAATTTAGAGATGGAAGGAGAGTTGGGAGGGGAAGAGGAATACAAATAATCAAGTTACATTTAATGCTTGTATCTACTTGTTAAGATGAATGTAAGAGTCATGTATAGCAAATGTGTACTGGTAAGAATTTTTTTTAAAGTTTTATAGTTTTTTGTATGTAGTATCAGGGAAAATGTGTAACTTAATTCTTCTACATAAGAATCTTTGGTTATCCCAGTACCAGCTGTAAACAGACTATTGTTTTTTCTGTTGAATGTACTTGACACTGTTGAACTCACTCAGCCATAGACACATGAGTTTATTTCTGGAACCTATCCCATTCATCTGTACTGTACTGCTATGATTACCATTGCTATGAGCTAAGTTTTGAAATCACAGAGGTTGAGTTCTTCAGCTTTGTCTTTCAAAGAGTATGTTTCCTGTTTTATCCTTTTCTCATTGGCATAAGTTCTGTCTCCCTTAGAATTCTGTAACAATTTTAGAGTCAGTTTGTTGGTTTCTAGAAAATTAGCAAGGATTTTGATAGGGATCACATTGAATCCGTTGATCAGTTTGTAAAATACAGTATAGTATTTTTTTTTTTTTTTTTTTAGCATTTTCCCACCCATGTAAGTAGTGTGTTTTTGTTTTATTTTTTAGATTTCTTTTTTTATCTTTAAAGAATATTTTGAAGTTTTAAACTTTTTGGCAGCTTTATTATTCCTGGATTTTTTTTATGTGTGTGATACCAAAGGTTTGAATCCAGGGCTTTTGCAGTGAGCTGTATCTCCAGCGTTCTTTTTAGTCTTTTTTTTTTTTTTTTTTTTATTGACACAAGATCTTGCTATGTAGCCCAGGCTGGCCTCGAACTCAGTATGTAGCTCAGGCTGTCCTTGAGTTCATGTTTATCTTCTTGCCTCAGTTTGCTGAGTTTTGGGATTACAGGTGTTTACTGCTATGCCTGTCTCCAGTTCTATTTTATAAGACAGATTCTTGCTGAATTGCCCAGGCTGGGGCCCTATAACTTGGTTATCTTTCTGAGTCATTCTCTCAGAGTGCTGGAATTACAGACCTACTCTATTAGGCCTAGCTTTTTTCTAAGTAGTATTTTAATTGTGAGTAGAATTGTGCTTTTATTTTATTTTCAGGTTGTTCAGTGAAAATCTGTAGGAATACAATTGATTTTGATGTATTAATTTTAGATCTTTCTTTTTTTTTTTTTTTTTAGACAGGGTCTCGCTTTGTAGTTCAGGCTGGCCCAGAGCTCAGCCTCCAACTCACATCACAGCAATCCTCCTGCCTCTGCCTCCTGAGTGCTGTGATTACAGGCGTGAGCCACCACACCCAGCACTGTGGTATGTGGTACTGATTGCTTCTGGGTGTGAGTCTCCACACTCAGTATTGTATGTGGTTAACCAGGGGTCGAACCCGGATCCTTGGGCTTGCAAGACAGGCACTGGAACCACTGAGCTAAACCCCCGGCCCAATTTTAGATCTTTTTTGCTGAAATCATTTATTAGTTCTAACAGTGTTTTTAGTGAACTTTTTTTTTTGAGTCAGGGTTTTTCACTTTGTAGTTCTGGCTGGCCCCGAACTCACTATGTAGCTCAAGCTCGCCTCGAACTCATGGCAATCCTTCTGCCTTTGCCTTCTGAGTGCTGGGATTACAGGTATGAGCCATCACACCCAGCTTTAGTGAATTTTTTTTTTTTTTTTGAAATGGGTCTTGCTTTGTAGGTCAGGCTGGCCCTGAACTCACTATGTAGCCCAGGCTAGCCTGAACTCACAGTAGTCCTCCTGCCTCTGCCTTCTGAGTGCTGGGATTACAAGTGTGAGCCATCACACCTGGCATTGTGATTGTGTTTTGTGGTTGCCAGTGCTGGCCTTACAGGAGTGAGCCACCACTCCTGGCATTGTGGTATGTGGTTTTTGGGGATCAAACTCAGGATCTTGAGCTTGCCAGGCAGAGGCTGGAACCACTGAGATGGATTCCCAGTCTCTTTAGTGAATTCTTTGAAGCTTTTCAGCATACAAGATTGTATCAAGTGGATGACTTTGCTTTTATATCTGGATGCCTTTTTTTCCTTCTCCCACTTGTTCTTGCTAGAACCTCCAATATAATATTTTTTGTTTGTTTTCCTCTTGGCACAGTCAGTTGCAATTCCTGGCCTTACAATGTTAAGTAAAAGTGAAGACTCTAAGCTTCCTTGACCTGTTCCTGATTTTTGGGGAAAGGCATGTAGTTTTTGCCATTGAATATGTTAGCAGTGGATTTTTTTATAGATGCCTTTTAAAATCAGGTTGAGGACTAAAGGAATTTGATCGCCACCATCCTGACCATAGAGTCCTCAACACCTGTTCTCCCCCAGCATAGCTGCACCTAGTTACTTGTACCAATCCTGCTATTAACATCGCTCATATAATTATTTGGTTCTGGTACTGATGGTAAACCTTACTCTGCTAATGTTCCCAAGTCTCCTGCTTGGACAACCAATACTGGTTGTGAACTCATTCACAAGCTTTGTTGTTGACAGGTAGCTAAAATCTCTTTCACTGGACTCTTTCCTCAGTATGACCCAAAGACCCCAAATCCGGTAGGACAGTTGCTGATTTGGTCTCTAGTGTCAGAGAGGTCCCTCCCAGGTTTCAGATAAATCTATTCTGTTGAGCTCATGCCTGTGTTTCTTTTCCTGATGAAAAATGTTTTTATCTTCTGGTTCTGTTGAGTGTTTTCTTTCTTTTTTTTCCTCAACTATGAAAAGATGTTAGATTTTTGTCAATTGCACTTTCTTTTGTATTATGATCACATAATTTTTTAAACTCAGTTGATAATTATGTATTATAGTAATTGAGTTTGGGAGGTTAAACTAGTCTTGTATCTCTAATAAATTTTACATGTTGTATAATTCTTTCTGTATGTTACTAGATTCACTTTTTAGTGCCTTGTTGAGGATTTATTATTTACATTCATGAGGCATGAATCTTACAGTTTTTTGTGGTGTCCTTTTGTCTCATTTTACATTAGGATAGTGTTGGCCTCATAGTTGAGCCTCTTATTTTTTGGAAGTTTTTGAAGAGTTGATATTAGTTTTTAAATTCATGAGTGAAGTTATATGGGCCTCGGCTTTTAGGTGTGTATCTTAAGTGAATATTTTCTAATGTAGCTTTCTAACCCAATTCTGACTTTTTTCCCCCACTCTTTTTTCAACAGTTTTTTTTTTGTTGTTTCATTTTGTTTTGTTTCAGTTTTTTGAGACAGGGTCTCACTTTGTAGTTCAGACTGGCCTTGAACTCACAGCAGTCCTCTGCCTCTGCTTCCCTATGGCTGGGATTACAGGTGTCAGCCACCACACCTGGCCCACTCTTTTTGTTTTGGGGAAAAAACCTAGGTCTTACTCACTATACCTCAGGGGAGGCCTGAACTCACCATCCTCCTTCAGCCTCTAGAGTGCTGGGGTTATTAGGTAAACTGCCAACTTCATTCATATTTGTAATTCTAGTGATACATTGGAACAGTACCTGTATAGGATAGTCCTTTTTCCTTCTTTTTATGGTGTCATTCTTATATATTTATCATTACAACTCAGCATTGTATTTTTTTTTTTTTTTTTGAGACAGGATCTCGCTTTGCTGTTTAGGCTGGCCCTGAGCTCAGTCTCAAACTCACATCATAGCAATCCTCCTGCTTCTGACTCGCTGAGTGCTGGGATTACAGGCATGAGCCACCACGCCTGGCACTGTGGTATGTGGTACTGATTGCTGCTGGGTGTCAGTCTCCACGCCCAGTATTGTATGTGGTTACTGGGGGATGGAACCCAGATCTTTTTGCTTGCAAGACAAGTGTCGAAACCACTGAGCTAAATCCCTGGCCTCAGCAGTGTATTTTTATAATTGGTATTTGATCATCCATTATTAACCCACTAAACCCCACATCTTCTGTTCTGTCTGGTAAATATATGACAGAAAGTACTCTTTATTTGAAATGCTTAGGCCAGAAGAATTTTTGGAATTTGAATTATTTGGATGTTGGGAGTATTTGCTGCATATATATAATTAGGTCTCTTGGGAATAGGACTCAAGACTAATTACAGAATTTGTGCTTTATATACATATCATGCTTATGGCCTGAAGTTAATGTTATACAGTAGTTTTAGTGTGTATATGTTTGACTGTGACCTGTTATATGAGGTCAGGTGTGAAAGTTTTTATTTGTTGGTGTTCAAAAAATTTAAGGTTTTGGATATTTGATTTATCAGTCAATGAAAAGAGGAAAAAGGAAAAAAACACACATTTATAATTAAACATACCTATTACAGGTATCCTTTTTTTGTTTCATGAGCACTGAGATTACTAGCTTTTAGCCTGTGTCATTTAAGAATGTCAGGTTTTTCTTTTTTCTTTATTCTGATTTGGAAGCTGGAGAAGTCTTTATTTTCTTTAGGTTGAAAGCTTCAATAGATTTAGCATCCATGATTGTTGGCTTATTTTTCTTGGAACACTTGAATATCTTGTACTGCTTTTTTTTTTTTTTTTTTTTTTTTTTTTTTTTTTTTTTTTTTTTTTTTTTTTTTTTTTTTTTTTTTTTTTTTTTTTTTTTTTTTTTTTTTTTTTTTTTTTTTTTTTT
>PVIR01038686.1:0-14400 GCA_004026965.1 Petromus typicus | reverse complement strand
GTGGAGACCCACACCCAGCAGCAACCAGTACCACATACCACAGTGCCGGGCGTGGTGGCTCACGCCTGTAATCCCAGCACTCGGGAGGCAGAGGCAGGAGGATTGTGATGTGAGTTTGAGGCTGAGCTCAGGGCCAGCCTGAACCACAAAAAAGCGAGACCCTGTCTCAAAAAACCTAAAAAAAAAAAAAAAAAAAGAACTGTCAGGACCATCTGAGAGCCACATACCACGCAGGACTGTATTTTTCTTCCACTTGACCTCACACAATTGAAATGTGGTATGGAAAATATTGTACCATGTTTATTGTTTGTTCTTTTAAAACAAGACTATGAAGCTCTTGTTTCAGTAAAGCTTGTAAAAAATATTAAAAGGGAAAAATGTTCCAAAACATTGAAGATTTCTAAATTTAAATTGCGAGGCCCCCCTCCCTGGTCCCTATTTGGTGGTAGATGCACTATTATGCACTATTATGAAACCCTCTGTGTGGCCAAAACACACTATAAAGTCACTAAAGTATCAAATATTGAATATTTTTAAGTATCTTAAATAATATTTTAGATCATGGGGAAAATGAAACAACTCATCTTTGATCTTTCATTTCTCTTATTACGTAGTAATTAATAAATATGTTTAGAAATGCTCTTTTCTCCACAACAAAATTGTGCAAGGGAAATAGTTAATGTTCTTCAAAAAAGATGACAGACAGAACTAGTAAAATGCTATTTACAGCCTTTCAGTAGAAAGCTTTCAAATAATTTATTTAGCTTATTAAATTGTGCCTATCTCTGAAAGCCAAGAAAACTCCAAACCCCTAAGTTCTGTAATGTCAGAACCCTGTGATTAAACATCTAGATATCTACCATCTGTCTGAAGCTATCATCTGTGAAAATGTATTGCTTCTGCTATATGTAATATTCCCCCAAACATTGAGTGGTTGGAATTTGCTCTTGGTTCAAAGTTATCTAGGGTTACAATGACTGCCTGTGGGGGTCCCATGAGGAGTGTACCCTGGCAAGGAATGCAAACCAGACAGGGATAACGTTTTCTAAAATGGTGGTGTAACCTCAAGTCAGCTCAGCTCATGATTATACTAAGATAACCCAACTCCACTTGGTCTGACATAAGTACGAATGCCTTGGATAGCATTTTAAAACTGTCACCAAATCCCCAAAGAATCTATGGTTGGGGTTGCAATTCAATATAACTGCTTTCTTTGTAATTAAATATTTCTTCCTTTTTCTTCTCTTCCATTTGTGTGTGTGTTTGTTTTTATTTTTGATGCTTGTTTGTTTGTGATACTGGGTATTGAACCTAGGGCCTTCACACTGACTACATTCCTGGCCATTTTTTATTTTCTATTTTTTTGAGACAGGGTCTTGCTTTGTAGTTCAGGCTGGTCCTGAACTCACTATGTAATCCAGGCCAGCCTTGAACTTTTGCCAATTCTTCTGCCTCTCCCTCTTGAGTGCTGGGATTACAGGCATGAGCTGTGCCTGGCATTGTGGTATATGGTACTGGGGATGAAACTCAGGACGTTGAGCTTGTAAGGCAGATGTTGGAAGCACTGAGCTAAATTCTTGGCCCCTTTATTTTCTATTTTGAGACAGGGCTTTGCTAAATCACTGCATTGCTTGGCTTGAACTTGTGATGCCCCGCCTCAGCCTCCCAGACTGCTGGAGTTACAGATATGCATCTCCACACCTGGCTTATTTTACCTACAGTTAGTTCATGATATACAGGAGAATGTTCATAAAACTGGATGCATTCGTAAGTCCAGCAATGTGTTATACAGCTTTGACACAAATACATGATGTATATTGTTTTGTCTCCGCTAGACCATCACTGCTTTTCCTCTTTTCTGGACCTCACGGGCTCTGACTGAGCACCATACTGCTATACAGTATGGCGGTGTACAGTAAGCACATAGCAGCACAGCCAAGACATTGTCCAGCTGTGTTTCACAATGTGTTTGCAACTATTACTGTTTGTAAAATGAGATACAATCAAATCTTTAAGAATTTACAATTCAAATGGTCAAAGGAATTTATAGGTTTTGTTTAACAAAAAGATTCTAACACACATTTCTCATAATGCTAAGAATTCAACTAAAAACTACCAAATATACAAAAAAATAGGATCAAGATTAAAAGACAATTACATTTTGGTACATAAGCAACAAGAAGCATAACCAAAACAGACAGGAGGGCATAGAGGAGCAGAGCGGCTCACCTCACGGCATCCAGGAAGCAGAAAGGGTAAGACAGCCTGAGAAGAAAGCTGGGGACAGGACATAGCCCTGAAGGTCACAAGTCCTTGACACACCTCTTAATTTTCCATTACTTCCTAATAATTGTGTCAAATTACAAATCTTTCAGTGGTTTCCATGAAGTGAGAGCTGCCATGATCTAGTTAACTTTCAAAATGTCTACCTCTGAACATATGAGCCTTTTGTGAGACTTCTGCTTTGTTTTGTTTTTCGAGACAGAATCTGGCTATGTAGTTTGGGCTGGCCTTAAACTCACTATATTGTCCAGGTTGGCTTTGAACTCATGACCTCAGCCTCAGCCTCACAAATGCTGCGATTACAGGTGTGTAGCATCACTCTTGGCTTGTGAGACATTTTAAATCCAAATTTTAACACCAACTATCAACAGTAGCAACCAGGATTACAGGGTACCTACAATTAAATCTAATAAAATATGTTAAAGATCATTACTTAGAAAATTATAAAACCTGCTGAAAGTAATTTAAAATAGAAAAATATTTCATATTCATGTATGAAAATGTTCAGTATCAACTGGGCATGGTAATTCTAATACTCTGAGAAATTCAGGCAGGAGAATGACAAGTTCAAGATCAGCTTGAGCAACTTAGTGACTTAGCAAGATTCTGTCTCAAAATAAAAATTAGAGGGCCGAGGATTTAGTTCAGTATTTCCAGCTCCTGCCTTATAAGCACAAGGTCCTCAGTTCAATCCCCGGTGACCACATACAACAACGCTGAGCATGGAGATTCACACCCACCAGCAATCAGTACCACATACCACAGTGCCAGGTGTGGTGGCTCACACCTGTAATCCCAGCAAGTGGGAAGCAGAGGTAGAAGGACTTCTGTGAGTTCAAGACTGAACTCATGACGAACCTGAATTACAAAGCGGTATCCTGTCTCAAAAAAAAAAAAAACCAATAATAATAAAAAATAAAAATTAGGCTAGAGATGAAAGGAGTACCATCAAAATGATTAATGTCATAAAGGCATAATTCTCCTCCAAAACTGACCTGTATATGGTAAACAATCCCAAACAAAATCTCAACAGGATTTCCTTCATTTAAAAAGTTTTATTCAGATATAATTCATGTGTCATATATTTTACCCACTTGAGTTCAAGCCAATTATTCTTACTATGTTTCTCAAAAGGATTTTTATGTAGCCTAAAAATATATCCTAAAATGTATGTGGAATATTAAAGGGCTTTGTTTGTTTGTTTGTTTGTTTTGGTTTTCAGGGTTTTTTGGTACCAACTCATGACCTAGTGCTTGTGAGGCAGGCACCAGAACCACTGAGCTAAATCCCTGGCCTTGGAATGTTAAAGTTTTAAGACAGATTAGTTCCCCAAAGACTTTTGACAGGGATATATGTGAAAGTAATTTATTGAGAACTCCCAGGGAAGCTGGGAGCACCAAAAGGAATGTCAAGGAATCCAAGAGGATATATTCAGTGGGGCACTGGCAGCTTTCACTGTACCACCTAAATAAAATCCATAGATGAGGAGATTGCCTAATGTCAGTGCTTACATAAAGCTCTAGCATTTAAAATATGGACCTGCTGAGAAACTGTTTAAAAATTAACTGGAAAAAATCAAAGCAATACCAGAGCCTGCTCAGCCTGGAGGTTCTCTGGGAGACTTTTCTTCTCTCTTCTAGGCATTGTCAGCAATTCCTGGAGTCCTTGGCTTTGGGAACTGTTGCTTTAATTTATGCCTTTGCCTTTCCCTGGCTGTTGGCCACCTATAGGTTTGTCTTCACATGGTCCTCTTGTAAGGCTACCAGCCACTAGCCTTTGGGTCCAGTCTAATCCAATCTGACCTCATCATAATTTAACTACGTCTACAAAGACCCTATTTCCAAAGAAAGCCAGAGTAGACATAAGTTCAAAATAGTATGAGGTAGGGACACTATTTAACCCAGCACAGCATGAATGGCCAATAATCATACAAAGATGTTCAGCATTATAAGTAATCTGGTAAATGCAAATTAAGCCTCCAACCATGTACATCCCATTCTCTAGCCTCTATACATTGTAAACACTGATAAATCTGGAGAGGATATGAATTGAGTGGATTCTTCTGAGTGGGAATGTAAATGGATTCACTACACCTGACCTGAACATTTCAGAAAACATTTTGGTATCTTCTTTTTTTTGTAAAAAGACCCAGCAATTCCATTCCTAGGAATTCCTTAGATTTCAAGAGAAATCTTTATGTAAGAGACATGTATAAAAAAGTTTTTAAATATATAATATTTAATTGCAAGAGCAATGAAATTTAGGGTAGTGGCTGACATGAATACAAATAGATTACAAATGTGAATATCGCAGCTGCCTCAAAGGAATTTTTGAGAGCAAAATTTAAGTGCAACATAGGAGGGAATGAGGCAAGTTACTTATTTGTTGTTTTTACAAGAAACTTTATTCATTGATTCATTCAGCACTTATTGGGACAAAAAAAGTTGTCAAATGTGAAGCCTCTCCAGGAAAAAATGAATGGGTAACCAGGCCTCTTGCAAAATAAGGGACACTAAAAATGGAGAGTAGGCTAGAGTGCGAAAAAACCTTATATATGTCTGAAAACATTTAAAGTCTTTGATGAGAGCTATAGATACTGGCTAATTACATAATTCATTCATGTTCATACTTTTTGTACTGTTAATTCTCACCTTTTCTCAAACCAATTGCATTCTTTCTAAACCACTGCTCAGTGTTTTGTCAGAACCATTTGCCTTCTGTTTTAGCATCTCATTCCTCTTCTACATTCCCGGCAATACTTTAGTACTGCCCTTCATGTTTCCAGCCCCATCTGTCTTGTATTTTCTTTCTGTACCCCCTGACTTGCCAGGTTCTGCTTGGAAACATTTATCACTGGCTTCCCTCAAAGCACGGGACCCCAAGATCTGTTTGCAGTAGAAACATTGCCAGGTGAGGACAAGGCCAGATGCTGGGGTTTCCGGACCCCTCCCAGGGCAGGGCCAGGCCCCAGAGCTCAGTGTCCCTCGAGCTGGGCTCTTTTCGCTTCCTAAGCAAGAGCAGCACTCTTCCTGCAAAACCGTCCTTTGAAACCTGAAATGGGAACATTGGAGCAGCCCCAATTCCATTTCCTCCACAAAGTTGGACCACAACACACCAAACTGCAACAGCTGGGCTGGAGGAGGAAGATGGGGCCTCGTCAGAACATCAAGATTTACTTTTCTAGACCCTGCACTACTCAGCTCTTTGAAGGACATTTATGCCAAAGGGACATCTTCATCATTCCCCAGTCATCCCTCTGAGTAGCTAGCAAGATATACCATGTAAAGGTACAAATCCCCAAAGGTGAATGTGACTACAATGCATACCTAAAATGTACAATAACTTAAAGAAAAAAATAAATCCATGTGATAATGACCTTTGCAACTGAGCTCATTAAATATTTGTCCCATCACATGGGACAAGGCTTGTGTTCTTTGTGCCATGTAGCAATGGCCCAGAGCTTACAAGTGCTAATCAACCCAATATTAGGAACATTCTGGTTTTAAATGTGTTAACATCTACATTTTCCTCATGCTGTACCCAGAAGCCATATGTGAGACCTTTATTTTTCATTTTTTTATTATTTTTGGAACCAGGGATCATACTGAGGACGTTGCACTTGCCAGGCAGGCGGTGCCACCAGTGAGCTACATTCCCAACCTAGAGATCTTTATTTTTCTAAAAAATCCAACAAAAATTCTTATGCATGCATATTTTACCACTGATCTCTGAAAACTTCCAATAAATACACCTGCATGCTGATAGTACAGTTTGGTGTGAGTGAATAAAATAGCCCCAGAGTATAGAACTGGAATTATATTTACAGCCAATTTCCTTTCCACAGAAAGTTTCAATCACTCCCTATCTCTTTTTATATATTACTTTGTAATATGCCAAAATAGAACTAATCAGCTTTACACTAATCCATCAGTTTTTTGTTTATTTGTTTGTTTGTTTGGGGGTTTTTTAGGGTTTTTGTTGTTGTTGTTTCGAGACAGAGTCTCACTTTGTAGTTCAGGCTGGTCCTGAACTCAGCCCTGAGCTCAGCAATCCTCCTGCCTCTGCCTCCCGAGTACTGGGATTACAGGCGTGGGCCACCACATCTGGCACTGTGGTATGTGGTACTGGTTGCTGCTGGGTGTGAGTCACCAGGCCTGGCATTGTTGTATGTGTTTAAGGGATCAAATAAGACACCTTATTCTTGAAAGGCAGACGCCAGAACTACTGAGCTAAATCCCAGGCCCACTAGCCCATCAGATTTGAGATAGAATGTCTGCTCATCTTTCTACAAAGGTAAATCCACAAGGAAAATAAAAGAAGATTTAAACCTATAATCCTACCTCTCAGGAGGCTGAGTCAGGAGGATTGCTGCAAATTCAAGGCCATCCTGCGCTATACATTGAGTTCAAAACCAGACTGAACTACATAGCATGACCCTGTCTCAAAACAAGTACAAAAATGCTGTGGCCACAGTTAGACAAAGGGAGCTGCAGACCTGCCAGGCCAAGGACAGCAAAGTAAAGCTCTGGCCAAATCCAGCTGCTGCCTGTTTCTGTCCAGGCTGCCAACTAAAACTAGTTTTTCTTCTCAGTTTTTAAATGATTGAAGGGTAAAAACAGGAAAACGTCGATGACATGAAGTTGAATCTTCGGTGTTCACGTGCACAGCTGTATTGGGCACAGCCTTCCTCACTACCACGTCCACACACTGCTGAGCTGAGTCTGGTAGCGTCCCTGCACTGTCCTTCACACAGCTTCATCAAAATGGTGTATGGCTGCTTCAGAAGTGACTGCACCAGCTTGAAAATGTTACACACTCTGAGCTGAGCATGATGGCATACGCCCGCAGTCCCAGCACCCCAAGATTATACTAAGTTGAAGCCCAGCTAGGGCAAATCAGCCACTTTAGGCTTTTTCTCAAAAAGAAAAAAAAAAAGTTTTTTTTAATGTTTGGGGACATTGATCAGAGAAGGACCTCGATTCAATCCAGTTCTGGAGAGAGAGAGAGAGGGGGATCCTTTATCAGCCACCAGTCTTTGTAGTCCCTCTAGAGGTCAGACCTGTGCCCCACTCTGTCGTGGTGGAGACCTTTTGCCTTCTTTTCCCACCAGTTTTTTTGTTTTTGTTTTTGTTTTTTGAGACAGGATCTCGCTTTGTGGTTCAGGCTGGCCCTGAGCTCAGCCTCAAACTCACATCACAGCAATCCTCCTGCTTCTGCCTCCCGAGTGCTGGGATTACAGGAGTGGGCCACCAAGCCCGGCACTGTGGTATGTGGTACTGGTTGCTGCTGGGCGTGAATCTCCACACCCAGTATGGTATGTGGTTACCGGGGATCGAACCCGGGTCCTTGTGCTTGCAAGACAGGCGCCGGAACCACTGAGCTAACTCCCCAGCCCCACCACCCAGTTTTTATTTGGTGCCATCATTAGGCTCAGGCTTCAGGCATGGTGAAAAGCAAGCTGGTGCCTAGAAAGGAGACCCCTTTGTTATTGTAGAAAAATACACATACCACAAAGTGCAGGGCTCTAAGCACACACAGGTGTATGGTGCCTAGTCTTCACCATTCGTATTTTATTGCACAACAGAGCCCAGAACTTCTTCATCTCCAACACTGAAACTCTGTCCCCACTGAGCAGAAGCTCCCACGCCCCCAGCTGCCATGCTCCTAATTTCTGTCTTTGGGAGTCTAACTCCTCTGGGGACCTCACGGGACCTGATCAGATGTCGTCTGTTCTTTTGTGCCAGGCTATTTCGCTATGCATGACGTCCTCAAGGACTAGTGAACTTGGACAAATGCTTTGCGGTTGGCACCATGGGCCTGTTTCCTTTGTGAGGTCAGTTATTTTTATCTCATTACAGTAGATGCTGCGGGGCAGCCCTGAAGGCACCCAAGGTCACAGCTCCCCTTGTCACTCTGGTTGAAGGTGCTGTGCGCAAGGCCATGAAGGAGCTGGGGCTCCCCCAGGAGTGGGTAGGAGGTGCCACTCCTTTGTTCCCCCGGGGCAGTTCTACAGCCACTTCACTGTCCCTGGAACCTTTACCCTTGAGCTCACCCCCGGGTGGCTTCCTCCTTTCCCAGTTGGATCCTGAGCCCTCTCGTGTGCCTTGTGACTCCTCATCCCAGGTTCAGATCTGCTTGGGGTAAAACTCCAGTTCAAGTGTAAGTCATGAGTTATACAGATATGGGACCAATGGTCCCAGAGACTAAGCTGTTGACTGGCCTGGGCACTGAGCCAGTAATCAAGTACCTCACGTTCTCCTTGCAAGCATTGTGTGCTTCCGGCTGCTCCCCAGAAAGGTCTCTGCCTCTGAGATGGTGGGCTGCTGTTGGCTGAAAGACGCTGGGAAAGAAACGTTGGCCACAAGCCTGAAAGCCATCTTTCCCACTGCTCTGCAAAATGTTACACTCAAGGAGCAAGTGTATTTTCAGCAGAATATACCCAATCTGCCAAGGCTGCTTATTGTAAATAAATTTGGGATTTATATAGACTTATGGCTCATGAAGCCTGGTGAGGGTGGTTAGTCACATAAGTATTTTCTATTTGTATAATTAACACAGCACAAAACAGAGCCGCCCAAAATCTAACCAGTTTCCTTTCAGAAATGTCAATCAGAAACTAAAATATGTTCTGACGTAGGAGAAGGGGAATTTGGAGGAGCTGCATTTTGAAAGTTTTGTCTGTGCAAAAAAGACCATCTTGTGTTCACCTGACATTTGCCTCTTACTGTTTCAACTATTAGGTTTGTGTTGAGTGGTATCTATAATTCATATATTTGCTTTGAAATTTTTATCTTATATATTAATACTCACATAAATATATTAAAATAATTAATCCAAGGTGGCTTTCTTATCCAGGTTTAACTGAGTTTAGGAAATATTTGTTAAAAAGGAATCTTATAACAATTAAGATCAAAATTTCATAGTGAATCTTTTTTTAAAAAATGAGAAATATTATGAAAAGAGTTTTCTTTTTATTTTACCAAAATTTGTTGTAATTTCCATCACATGTCATTTTAAACAAATAAGAATCCATTAAGTTATTTTTGGCCTCTTAAAAGAGCTTGTTTCTAGGAGGCTTCCTCTTAGAACACAGTCACGGTGTAGAAAAAACTGAAGCCACACCAAGCAGCCAATGCAGAAACTCTGGCCAAACTCTCTAGCTCCACCCACACCCAAGAACCAGCCAAGGGGGCGCACCATCTTGGATGAGTTTTCCAGTCACACCTCACAGCTGCTGCAGCATCAGCCAAAATTTCACTGCAGCTTTCAACTGTAGGAGACACCAGATGAGAAGCTGAGTTCAATCAACCTTCAAGCCTTGAGAAATGACAATACATTATTATCTTGAACCACAAAATAGGGCTAACTGTTAGCATAACTTTTCTGTCAAAATTGTATTATACAATAAAATGACATCATTTACTCAAAGATTACTTTTACTGACTATCAAAAAGTGGGTAAGTTTAAAAAAAAACAACTGAAGACTTGATTGGCTTCCAATAATGTCTCTCTTAAACACTTGATATTAAAACCTTTCTTTTTGGAAGCTCCCACCACATCCTTTATCACTTCAGTTACAGGTTTAACTCTCCTCCGTTCTCTTCACCATTAGCTGGGAGAATTGTTTAAAAAGCTTTCCGATGCCCCTCTTACTAACTTCACCAAATTCTGAATGCTTTGCAGCTGGTCAGTGTGAGTTGGTAGTTTGCTCAATTTGCGTCTTCACTCAAGAGCCTTCCATGAGGGCTAGGGATTTAGCTAGGGATTTAGCTCAGTGGTTCTGGAGCCTGCCTTGCATAGTGCAAGGGCCTAGGTTCAAACCCCACAACCAAATGCAACAATGCCAGGTGTGGTGACTCACACCCACAACCAATCAAGAGCACATACCACAGTGCCGGACATGGTGGCTCACGCCTGTAATCCCAGCACTTGGGAGGTAGAGGCAGGAGAATTGCTGTGAGTTCAAGGCTCAGCTCAGGGCCAGCCTGAACTACAAAAACCAGACTCTGTCTCAAAAAAAAAAAAAAAAGTCATACATGAAGAGGCTGATGAGATGGAGAGAGAGACCCAGAGCTAAACAGGGAGGGAAACTGATCAGAACCCATTTTCTAAGTGATGAATTTGTTAATAAAAGTCCCCATACTGTGAGGTTTTAGTTTCTCACACAACACTGTACATAATGGAGTCGAATATTGTGTGACAAGAAGCTTCCTGCTGTGAAATCGGGCAATGTAGTACTTCACTTCTCCCCTATTCTTCCCTTTGTGACCCCTCACCCTGCTCCTGACTCCCAACTCAGCAGCCTGAACTGTGGGGGGTTCTGATCTCATATGAGAAAAAGCACAGTAAGTTTTAAGCATAGCTCTCAACATGTTTTCTCTCCCAGGGATGATTTGTGTAGATGGTCCCTGGCTTCTGATGCATCAATTTAGTGCTTTCCAGGAGTGCAAGTGTGCAAATTCCATGCACATCCAACAGAAACCATACTTAAAATTTTGAATTTGGATCACTTTCCAGTCTAGTGCTACAAGGTCCAGCTCTCTTCGGCGATGCCGTCAGTGACAGCAGCCCGTATCTCACAATCAGCCACCAATCACAAGGGAAACAACTGAGACTCTACAGCATGCTGTCAGTAAGTTAGGTAGATAAAGAGTGTTTTTGATTTAATAATATTTTCAATTTGGGATTTATCAGTCTATCATAAGTCAAGAAGCATCTGTGATTTTAGAAGGGTTTGGGTAAAAATTCAAAGTAACCCAAAGGAATTATTTTCTAGTGGTAAAATTGTAGGAACTCTGTCAGGTATCTTTGAAACCTTAACTCTACGAAAGCAACTGACTAGTCCATCTGCACCTCCATTGGGCTCCGGAGACTGTTGGGCACAGGGAAGGGGAGGAGTGGTATGGTGCAGGGAAAGGCAGCTGGGAATTCATCTCAACCACGAGCATGCGAGCTCCCCCAGTATAAGCAGAGACACTCACATACAGAGAGATGCAGCTAAGTCAGAAGAGGCAGGGGTGGTAAAGGTGGTGAGCTCTTCTGGCTGCCCCTGTTCTCCTGTGTAAGTGTAAGTGAGCCATCAGCTGAGAGACGAGAAGCAAAGAGAATAGAAAGAAAGCTTGGGAGAAAGAAAAGAGTGAATGGTTTACCAGGACCTCAGCTTCCCGGAGTCTCCTCTGAGCTGAACGTGGATAAGTGGAGATTGCCAGATGGAAAAATAAAAATAAAAAAGAAACGCTAGGCTGTTCAAAGGGTATCACAGTGCCCAGGTGAGAGTGACTAGTGCAGTGCCTACTGCAAAAGGAAGAGATGCAATGGTAGGAGAGTGACCAGGTTGCGTCTTACGCACCTGCAGGCCTCAGGGCAAGTAGAACTGGAGCCCAGCAATGTGTCCTGGTCAGGAGATTTGAGGGTGATTAACACTCCGGCACTTAGGGGTTGAGATGCCAAAGAGAACATCAGAGGGAGAAGGGGACAGGTGCAGCCACTGAATCACGGAAAACATAGCCATGTAAGAGAGAGGCAGGAAATGAGCGAGGGGAGAAACAAGAAGATGCCAGTGTCTTAGGACAGGATTTAACACGACAGCTAAAGAAGCAAAACCAAATCTAAGAAAAGAGATCTTCTCTTTCTCTCTTTTTTCAGGTAGGTCTCACTATGTAGTTCAGGCTGGCCTTGAGCTTCAGCCTCCCAAGTGCTGAGATTACAAGTGTAAGCCACAAATCCTGAAACAGATTTGAAACAGATTTTCAAAGAGAATATGGTTACACTAGGTGGGAAGAGCCCACTTGCTGTGATTTCAATGGGATTTGTCCCCTCCCAAACTCATGTTGATGGTCATGGTGGTAGTGTTCAGAGGTGGGGCAATGAGGAGGTTCCTCGTACCCCGCACAGGCCAGCTTCAACAGAGTGGCTGGTGAAGGTTGGAAGGCAGGGAGAGGGACAAGACCGAAGATAAGCAGAACTCGAGGGGCGAGGAATGGCTTTTGACTTTTCATTATGTTTTAAAGTGGAAACCATTGAAGCCTGTCCATATATGGAAGAGAAACAGCCCAGATCAGGGAGTGACGGCTTCAACCACCCCGTCAGATAAGAAGCATGTGTGACAGTGGGAGCTGGCGCTACAGCAGTGAGTGAAGCTAAGTCTCTGTTTCAAGGAGTTTATGCTTCAGTGAGAAAAGGAGGACACACACATAAACCAGTACTTACTCTGAGAGCCAGGCATAGTGGCCCACGCCTGTAATCCCAGCACTGGAGAGGCAGAGGCAGGAGGATTTCTGTGACTTTGAGACTGGCCTGGGTTACATAGTGAGCTCAAGGCCAGCCTGAACTACAAAGTAAGACCCTGTCTTAAAAACAAAAACAAAACAAACAAATAAACAAAAAACTAAAACTTGCTATGACAGTGGAGAAGAATGCTGAGGACAGGGGCTGGAGGGAGGTATCCGGCTGTGGGGGTGGGGCAGAGGGCAGTTGAAATGATGTTTTCCCAGCAGCTATGGGAAGAGAGGGAGAAAATGAGCCCAGGAGGAAGGCTTTCTAGGTAGAAAGAATTTCAGAGCCCAAAGTCCCATAGAAAATGTCCTGTGCTTTATCTTCTTGGCGAGGGGAGAGGGTCCAGCGATGGAACTCGGGGCTTCACACATGCTAGCAAGTGCTCTGCCAGGGCCTCAGCTCTGGGGTCAGCGTTTTCAAAGATCAGCGAGGGGGGGGTGTGGCTAGAGGGACAAGCAAGGGAGAAGTGTTGCGAGGGCCTGAGCATTCAACAGGAGCCAGTTAAGAAATTGCTCTGAGGACTCAGTTTTCACTTTTAAAAAGACAAGAAAAGAAAAACAAAATATAGCAAAGCTGGGCCTGGTATGGTATCCTTATAAACCCAGCATGCCAGGAGGCTGAGATAAGAAGACTACAAGATCAGCCCAACCTGGCATCCTAGCAACTTAACAAGACCCCATCCTCAAATTTCAAAACTTAAACTGACATAAAAAGGGCCGGGCATACAACTGAGTGTGAAAGCTCTGGGTTCTTGCGTCTCTCTCTCTCTCTCTCTCTCTCTCTCTCTCTCTCTCTCTCTACCTCTCTCTCTCTTTCACATACAAACACACACACACACACACACACACACACACACACACACACAGTATAATTAAACACAAGACTTGTAGTTACTAATTCAGGAGTATTGTTGTCTAATGGATACGACAAAATGTGGAAAAGGAGGACTCTCTTCCGAGAAGAGAAAGGAGTAGAATGCCAGGTCATCGTAAACGTGAGGAGACTCTGAGAAGGCTACTACTTGCTGGCCATTTTGTTGTTGTTTTGTTTTGTTTCCCAGTGATGCAGGTTGTAAGGAGCTAGTGGGAGGCTCCGGACAGAGAACTTGGAAGAGCAGCTCTGTGTGAGGCTTGGGGTGGCAGGGAAGGCCCGGCCATGAGGACACAGGATATGCCCTGGTCTTAACCTAATGGCTGAAACTTTGCCACGCATGGGAGGGTGACCGGACACAGGGACACTAGAGGGAGAGATCGCACAGAAGAATGTTTGTATGTGTCAGGTCTCTGGCACAGAAACTCAGGGCAGCCAGAGTAAGACAAGGAGAAAAAGGACATGAGACAAGGGATTGGGGGTTAGCTTCCAAAGCAGATCAGTCTAGGGTGATAGTGAGACCAGAGAGTGAGGTGTGGTGGCACAAGCCTGCGTGTCCAGCTTCTTCAGAAGCGCCAGCATACCTCTAGCACCAGCTGGGTTTTTTTCATTTGTTTTAAACAAAACATGTGAGTGTATGAGTTGCTTTTTCTAAACTAAAACCTGAGCATCCAGATTTAATAGCAGTGCTGGCACTTTGTGAAATATGGGTGATTTTAGGTTGCAAACCTGCTTTCTGAGCAGGTATGGACCTGCTGGGGATGGTGCTATGTGCCTAGAATCCCAGGACTCTGGACACTGCATGTCACAAGGTTGAACCCAACCTCAACTACTGAATGACTTATCAGGACCTCTTCTCAAAATCAAAATTGAAAAGAGGACTAGTGGTGTTTCCTGGGTTCAATCTCCAGTACAGTTTTAAAAAGAAATAAAATCATCTGTATATGAACAATCTATATAGTGTCCTTTCCA
>PVIR01038685.1:0-14399 GCA_004026965.1 Petromus typicus | reverse complement strand
TGGTACTGATTGCTGCTGGGCATGAGTCTCCACGCCCAGTATTGTTATGTGGTGACCGAGGATCGAACCTGGGTCCTTGCGCTTGCAAGACAGGCGCTGGAACCACTAAGCTAAATCCCCGGCCCCTGTTTTTTTTTTTTTTTTTTTTTGAGACAGGGTCTAGCTTTGTAGTTCAGGCAGAACTCTGCCTCAATCTCAACAATCCTCTTGCCTCTGCCTCCCCAGTGCTGGGATTACAAGTGTGAGCCACCACGCCCAGCATTGTAGTATGTTGTGCTCACTGGTGGTGGTCTGAGGCACCATACCTGGCTTTGCTGTATGTGGTCACTGGGGATCAAACCTGGGACCTTGTGCTGCTTGCAAGGCAGGTGCTGGAACCACTGAGCTAAATACCTGGCCCACATCTAGCTGTTCTTAAGGGAAATGATGCACGTTTTTCTATGGTCATATGATTACTGCCAGACAGGAATCTAGACCCAGTGTATAGCTTAAATACAACACAAAACAGAAACTCGGATTTTTGTATGACATTGCCTGATTTTTAAGTATTTCCACACAACTCAAACATTAATACAGCCAGGTTTAATATATTTCAACAACACTTAGGACGGAGGATTTGCACAGGTAAGAGCCTGGCTGACTGTGGAGGGTTTAGGTTACACCAAAGTTCCTGCCACATATATGATGAGAAGTGGGTTCATTTCCAAACTACAGGGAGGATTTCTAGTCATTCTTCTATCATTGACATGTAACTTAATTGCACTGTGGCCAGATACTAGCTCTTTATGTTTTATCCCCTTAAAATTTTGTTGAAAATGGATATTTCTAATATTCAAAATAGTCTTATAGGGAAATTATTCGCATTTCCTAGGGTTCAGGACTTTCATTAGTGTGCTAAGGTGGCTCCCTGGCAGGGCACTGAAGCCAAGATTTGAGAACAGCCTTTTTACTCCACTAGTCTCTCTCTCCACTCCTATGCTGCATGTGAGAAAACAAATACATTGGACGTTTTGTATATTTTACTACAATAAAGACACATTTTAAAAGAAAAGAGGCACGATTTAATTTTGTGTACATGTTGAGTGCTCCCTTATTACCTCTAAGAGCTCTGACACTTTTTTTTTTTTTTCAGTGTACTAGGCCTTGAGCATGCTAGGCAAGCATTCTACCTCTGGGCTATATCCCCAGTGCTGACCTTATACATCTTTTTTTAACAACCCACTGTTTATGTGCCTACTCTGAAGTCCGATCTATTTGTTATCCCCAGTTGCTGGAACTCATCCACTTTTTGTTCGATAGGTGAATTCCCCCATATAAAGCCTGTGAATTATTACAGGATTCATTAAACAGATCTCTTCCAGCTCTTTGGTTTGTCTTAGGTCCAATTCTAATCTAAGCCCAAACTGCTCATAAGAGTCTCTTGTTAGAAAGTAAAAAAGCTAAAGGGAGAGACTCACGCCAGCAGCAACCAGTACCACATACCACAGTGCCGGGCGTGGTGGCTCACACCTGTAATCCCAGCACTCAGGAGGCAGAGGCAGGAGGATTGTGATGTGAGTTTGAGGCTGAGCTCAGGGCCAGCCTGAACCACAAAGCGAGACCCTGTCTCAAAAAAAAAAAAAAAAGCTAAAGGGATTAACCTGTCTACTTCAAACCAAAAATGCAGTGTGCCTCCCACACTCAGAGATGAGATAGGTGTAGATTAAAACTGAGAAGCCTAGGGGCTGGGAATTTAGCTCAGCGGTTCCAGCACCTGTCTTGCAAGCTCAAGGGCCCGGGTTTGAATCCCGGTAACCACATACAATACTGGGCGTGGAGACTCATGCCCAGCAGCAACCAGTACCACATACCACAGTGCCGGGCGTGGTGGCTCACGCCTGTAATCCCAGCACTCGGGAGGCAGAGGCAGGAGGATTGCTGTGATGTGAGCTGGAGGCTGAGCTCAGGGCCAGTCTGAACCACAAAGTGAGACCCTTTCTCAAAAAAAAAAAAGTGACAGTCCTGGCAGGGACTGGCTGGGGTCATGCAGGTCACCGAGGGGAGGCAGGTGCAGCCATCGGACACCTGAACAGACAGGCACAGCAGCCTGTGGTTTCCTAAGAAAGGCCAAATTCCAGGGCAAACTAAAATCCTACCCTGCAGTACAGCATAAAGGCTCAGCCACTCACCAACAGCTGAGTCCTCTTTTGCCAGCTAGTTTAAGTCTCAATTTCCTCATCTGGAAAATGAGGTGAGAATGCTTCTACATTATAGATTTGTTGCAAATTATTATGTTCGTACAGCACTAGCAGAGGGGGTAATCAATAGATATTGGTTTCTGAGTCCTAATAAATAAGAACGCCTTAATTTGTGCCCCTGAACCTCCTAAGTTCCTTCTTCCTTAGCCTGCACTACTCTGCATAAACCCTATTCGCTCTTTTAGATGTTTGTGCCTGGCTTTCTACAACTAAGTCAATTTCATTACTACTTACTGCCCTCAGAGAGGGCCAGGAAACCCCGTTTCTCTTCACCAAGGACCTGCCAAAACAGTAATTACTAACTCTAATTACAGAGTGGATCTTGAGTCAAGCCTGTGGGTCCTGAATTTAAATCCCAGCTCTCCTTTATACTGTATATAAAACTTCTTTGTCCCTCAATTTTTCCATCTGTAAAATTGGGATAAAAGTCTTACTTAACTCATAGGTTGTACTGTAAGATTAAATGAGACAATGCATGTGCTTAGTATGTAGCATGTGAAGAATTTTCAGAGCCAGAAGGCCCTGGAGATCTGATCCAAACCCTTTATTTGAGTCCCAGAGAGTAGGCAAGCAGTCTAGGGCCATACACCACTAGCCTAGGATACAGCACACACCTATTTATAAAAGTTGGTCCTTGTTTTTCACCACTTGCGGCCACAGTGCTATAAATTTATCTGCTGTACTGGGAAGAGAAAAATAAATCTTCAGTCCTAAACAATACATGTTATCATGTTGCTTATAAAACATAGAAAATGCTTCAGCATGGTGAGAATCCATGGCAACCATGTGAACCAGACAGGCAGCAATGAGAAACACTTGACTTAATGCTTGTGTAATCATTCATCCTCTTCCATGATTCTCCTTTCTCCTGCATCATTGAGAGCACCAAGGAAGGGATTATACTCTTTGGAGACCAGATTCAATTTAAGCCGCCCCTCACACTCAGATTCACCCCCATCCCATCTGTCCAGAAAAGAACAGACGGTCAGTTTGTGGCTCCAGCCAGTGGATAGGCATGCATGAGCTGCAAAGCCGTGCGGTTTGACTAACCTGAGTATAGAAGGCAGATGATGCTGTGCGCGGGCTGCGGATAAACTCCATAAAGAAGGCCCCGTCCTGAAGTCGGAGGAGGAGGAATATCACCAGCAGCAGCAGCAGCAGCAGCAACAACAGCAGCAGCAACAGGTGCAGGTGCAGGTGCAGGTGCAGGTGCAAGGTAGCAGAGAAATGGAGTGGGTACCAGTGTTTAGCCATCAGGGGAAGCAGAGGTGGATGACAAACAAAAAATAAGAATAAAAATAAGGAAACGGGAAACAAGGACACGTGAGGGAAATGGAAAGAAAATTAAAAAAAAAAAAAAAAATGACAGAGATAGAAGAGATCCACCCAGAAGGACAATATCCAAATGCGAAGCACAAGCAGGACGTATCCTGCCGAGGCGGAATACCCTAACTGCACGGGAGAAAGCACCTGGGTCAGAAGCTGCCCTGTGTTTCCAGGGAGCATGGCCTGGATGCTGTTGCCCCACACATAGCTCTGAGACACAGTCAGACCTATGCAGACAGAAAGGCTACAGAGCTGCTTGGCTGGGATGGGAGATAAGGCTGCAGTGGTAATATCCTGGTCTCCCACCTGCCTGGATGACCAGAGGCTTCTGGAAGACAAGACACTGAAGCCCAGGGTTTCTTCTGCCTCTTAATCAACGTGCCAGCCAGATAGGAGAAAAGGATCAATGTAAGAGAAGTTCTTGATTAATCTCCTGAGCACACAGGGTACAGAAGCAACCATACCTTTTCCACGGGTGTGTAACAAAACCATTAAGAAGCTGAGACACAGAAAAGCACTCACTTCAGGTGCTTCCTAAGCCATTTTCCTTCCCACTCTATTCACATGGGATATGCATGTATGTGAAATGAAAATGTTACAGCAGACCTTTCCATAGACCCTCTGCCTTTGCAACATCTTTTTACTTTTTATGCTTAACACTGCAACTCAGTACTGGCACTTGACCGAGTTCCTTGCTCTCCTAAAGCTTTTCCTCAGTATGAAAAGAGAACTGTGTGGTCGTTAGCTCATAGCATTCTAGTTCTCTTTAACTAATGCTGGGAGTCAACATCTAACAACACTGACAGCTGCTGCACACGGACTTCAGTGTTCAACTGGAAGATGAGGAAGGTGTGCTGAATGACATACCTAGTCTTTGGTGCATATTACCCTCAACATATGGGACTTCATAGTTTCCTTACTTTTCAATCTTGTCTTTGGCACTGCTTCCAGTTCTAAAAGATGACAGTAAGCAGAGGTTTAAAAGAAAAAAATTAAAGAAAAAAAAAGATTGGACAGTACATTACATTTAGGTAACTTGTCCATTCTCCTCCAGAATATTTAGCAGCAACAGTGCTGATGATGCTGAGATTTATGGGCACATGAGCAAAAATAGGTAACAAAGCCCTTTCTTGACCAACAGAATGAACAGAGGCCAGGTAACTATAGCTTGGAGGCCTAATCTGCCTAGCCACTTTGTGTTTTATTGCCTGTAAGTGAAGCACAACTTTATTTATTATTTTTCTTTTAGGGTTTTTTTTTTTTTTGAGACAGGTTTTCGCTTTGTGGTTCAGGCTGGCCCTGAGCTCAGCCTCAAACTCACATCACAGCAATCCTCCTGCCTCTGCCTCCTGAGTGTTGGGATGACAGGCGTGAGCCACCACGCCTGGTGCTGTGGTATGCGGTACTGGTTGCCGCTGGGGTGAGTCTCCACGCCCAGTATTGTTATGTGGTTACCGGGAATCGAACTCCGGCCCCGGCGCTTGCAAGACAGGCGCCAGAAGCACTGAGCTATATCCCCGGCCCAAAGAATAACTTTAAATGGTTATAGAAATATATATAAAGAGCCTTATTTTGCTTTTTGACCCACAAAACATGAAATATACATTTAAATTTGCTGACTTCTATAGAGTTTACAAACTGTCTGCAGCCTTCTTTAATAATTTTTTCATCCTAGTAATATAATTCTAATAATTTAGAAAAGGAAATAATCAGAGATGTGGTCAACTAATTATTGCAACAAGTTCATTAGCTGGGTGTGGTGGCAAACACCTATAATTACAGCACTGTGGGAGGCTGAGGTAGGATTGTAAATTCAAGCCTATCCAAGGAAATGTAGTGACACTCTCCCTTAAAATAAGATTAAAAATTTAAAAATTAGAAAAAGGCAGTGTGGGCTAAGAATGGAAATCAGTGCAAAGGCCTCTGAGTTGAATCTTTGCCACTAAAAATAGGAGGTCCATTATATTATTATTTATAATTGTGAGGCATTGCAAATTATAAAAATTTATACAATGGCCAAACTCTGTCTTAAAAAGCAGAAACCAGCCAGATACACCGTGTGCACCTGTTATCTCAGCTATCTGGGAGGCTGACAAAAGATTTTGAGTTCGAGACCAGCACAGGCAATATGGCAAGACTCCATCTCAACAGTCAATAAGAAATCACCTACATTCTTAACAAAAAAGTTCTGCACGAAAGTAAGTGCATACAATATGATGTCCTATGGTATTTGTGTGTGTGCACGTGCACATGCCTGTGTGTATGGTGTGTGTGTAATGTTGAGGATCAAACCAGGGCATTATATATGCTGACTGTGTCCTCCAGCGCTGAGCTAGTGCTTGACTAGCATATGCAAGGTCCTGGGTTTGATCCCCAGGATCATATTCATATACATACACACACATGCACACACACCACAAATCATGCTTTTGAAAAATATTAATGACATAGAAAACTTACCAAAAAAAGTAAAATAAATAAATATAGGAATAGATATACAATTTGACCACAATTTTGAAAAATAAAATACATCCAACTGACTTTCTTTTACCTCGTAGTAGTCAACACAAAATAAGAAAATATATAGTCAACTTATACAATGAGATCACAACAGAATGATCTGAGATTCTGAATTTCTCAGGAAACAAAGCTGGCAGAGTCAAGTCCACTGATTTTAAAAGACACAAAAGCCTGACCGACCGACAGAGTTTTCCGCCACTCTAATGCAGTACTGTCACTCCTTATAAAGCCTTAAAGCCTGAGGGATTTGGCCCCTCCCACACACACACACCATAACCTCATTTGACTGTATTTCTCAAGAGCCTAAGACAATTGATAGAATTTCCACTGTCAAACAGTGAGCGAGTTCTTGTGGAAAACACTTCTGTAGCTTCGTGCTCCTGTTTGGGAAAGCTAATGATGGCATAGGACAATTAGAAGGGCAATGTCAAAACTCAAGCCAGATCTCAGGTCTTGACTGTTTTATATCTGTACATAACTGTAAGTTTGCTACCCTACTATGGGGAACAAAAGTGTATCCTTGATAAAGATAGAACAGAATCTTAAAAGGGTGAGAAGCAGAATTCACTGAAAGCCTCAGCATATTCAGTCTTAATGTGAATTGTTTTCCACTTTATCTTCCACATAGGGCTTCTCAAGGCGCATGGCAGCTCCCTGATGAGATGGCCCCCCTTACCTTTCGTGGGCTGTCCATGTAGGTGGGAGTCATGGCAACGCTGCTGCTCTCAGATGGCTGGGCAGAGCTCTTTCCACCATGCACGGCGGCCTGCTGTTCTCCCAGGCATCTAAAAGAAGGAAAAAAACATGACTTCTGCTTGCTCAGAGCTCCCTAGTAAAGGATCCGCTTTCGTTGACATGAAGACAGCTCTGCTGCTGGCATCTCTGAAACATGTGTACCTCTGCCTTGTACCTCCCCAGGCCCTACATGACACCCTTAATTGTATTCATAATCCTGAACAGTCACCAGTCCGCCATAGTACAACAGACACAGCCCAATTTAAAAAGCTATCCTGGCAGCACCTGCTGCCTACATATTACTTTCAAAGGGCAAATGCCATAGTCTGAATGACTTTACCATGCATATCATTTCTTCCTGTCCTCTGGGGAGGTTTTTCTTCTCGGTTTTTATTAAATCTAAAGCAAAAGCATGCCAGAGAGGGTGGCACGCACCTGTAATCCCAGCACTTGGGAAACTGAGGCAGAAGGATCACCATGAATTTGAGGCCAGCCTGGGACACATAGTGAGTTTAGGGCTAGCCTGACCTGCATTGTGAGGCCCTATTTCAAAAAACAAAAACAAACAAAATGAAGCAAATGCACATTCTAAAACTTAGGGCTAAATTAACATGCAACAAAAACCTAACTAGAAGAAAATATTAATTTTATATATTTGGAAGGGATTTATGTCACTTGTTCCAACTTACAGCCAACCCTAAAACACACAGATCCAACAGACATTATCCCAGAACACAAGACAATACGATTTTCTTCTGTCATCTCATCCTACTCAGTTCTCATGAATATAAATGCCTACCTTCATCTTTATTTACCAAAAGTAATCCATATTAAAATCAATTCTATACTGTTTTACCTTAAATTATAGTGGACCCTGACTTAGGAAGTCAACTGGTTCCTGATGGCTGGTTGTAACTCGAGTTTGTTATAAGTCAACACAGCTGAGATCTGGATGTTGACCAGAGTACATGCTATAGATAGGGAGAGGCACATAACTCTTCCATTAACCTAATTAACCCAAGCTGTTTGTATGTCAGGCAGGTCATAACTTGGGTGCCCACTGTACTTTGTTTTTATTTTTTTCTTTTTCAGACAGGGTTTCACTTTTTGTAGTTCAGGCTGGCCCTGAGCTCAGCCTTGAACTCAAGCAGTCCTCCTGTCTCTGCCTCCGGAGTGCTGGGATTACAGGCGCGAGCCACCACACCTGGCACTGTGGCATGTTGTTCTGATTGCTGGTGGGTGTGAGTCTCCATACCCAACATCGTTGTATATAGATCAAGCCTGGGCCCTTGCACTTGCAAGGCAGGTGCCAGAACCACTGAGCTAAATCCCTGGCCTTGTACAATGTTTTAATAAATCAATGTGTTAGTATCTGGTAAGTTTCACAAGGCTCATAATATAATCCTAAGTGCTTCATCACTTTTGTAAAACTGAGTTGTCTCTCAATAGCTGAGGAGGAATAGTTATAGGACTTCCAATCAATACTGAAATTTAGATTTCAGTACTCAAATTTTTATATAAATTTTTATATAAAGTAGAATAAATTCTGTACAATTTACTAAAATATATATTTTTTCCCCTATACTTTAAGCCATCTCTAGGGTACTTATAGTATCAATATAAAATAAATGCTATGCAAATAGTTATTAATTCATATTGTCTAGCAAACAATGACAAGAAAAGTCTGTGCATGTTCAGCATAGAAGCAATTTTTCTCCTGTAATGTTTTTGATCTCTGGTAGACATAACAAATGCACCACCCATAGATACAGGGGAGCGACTGTACCACTGTGGCAGACACTGTAAGGCCCCACTAAGATCCCTCGGCAGTGGCTTGCTGCCTTAAGTTGAGAGCACTATCCACGCAGCTCAGCTGCCAGGGCACTAGGTGACATCTTTCGCTGTACATCAGCCTGGTCTAAGCTCTTATCCATTCCCTAGGATGACATGAAATGAAAAAAAGCATGGTCCAAAGACTCTGCTTAATAAACAGCCTACAAACTTAAGCCTGCTTCCTTGGGAACCCAACTGCATCCTTCTCATCTTATGTTCTGATTTTTTTTTTTTGCAGTCTTGGGAATTAAACCCAGGACCTCATGCATACTAGGCAAGCACTCTACCACTGAGCTGTACTCCCAGAACAAATTCTGAAATTTTTGTTAACCAACATGAAGTAATTTCATACCAGGGATTAGAAATCTCTTTCTATAGGAATGTGCTACTCTCTTAAATTTTTCTTCTTTTTGAGACAGGAACTCACTGTAGTTCAGACTGCCTCAAACTTTTTTTTTAAGACAGGGTCTCGCTTTGTAGTTCAGGCTAGCCCTGAGCTCAGCCTCAAACTCACATCACAGCAATCCTCCTGCCTCTGCCTCTCGAGTGCTGGGACTACAGGCGTGAGCCACCACACCCGGCACTGTGGTATGTGGTGCTGATTGCTGCTGGGCGTAAGTCTCCACACCCAGTATGGTATATGGTTACCAGGGATCGAACCCGGGTCCTTGCGCTTGCAAGACAGGCGCCAAAACCACTGACCTAAATCCCCGGCCCGGTTTGGTTTTGTTTTTAATTATAGAAAAACTGAAAAATATATAAAATAGGGAGAATAAGATTAAGAAACCCCCTTATATCCAGCCACTAAAATTATATACTTGCAGACAATCTTGTTTCATTTATAGCCCTTCCTTACTCACATCAATTATTTTGAAGCAGAACTCACATATTATTTTATCTATAAACACTGCAATACCTCTAAAGGAAAAACTTTAAAAAATAACCACAATTTAAAAAAAATTCTTACAATATCATAACACCTCCCCAAATATCTCGAAGGAAGAAAAAGCTTACATTTTGTTCATCCAAAACAAGGTTCTATTAAGATCCTCTTTGCTGCAGAGTTATATCTCTTAATTCTCTTTTAAGGCATAAACTACTCTCATCTCTGCTATCCTTGCAGTTTATTTACTGAAGGAGCTCATTTGTCCTCTAAATGTACAGTCAGACACATTCCTTCACTGTTTAGCATGCTCTTCTATGCCCTGCCCTTCCTGAGAACTAGAAGTTATACGTAGAGGCTTGGAAAAATTTTGGTCCGATGTCAAGCAAGAACTTTTTCCAGACAGTGCTGGGTACTTCTACTAGAGTCCTGTAATGACTTCCTGCTCTCGGTGGTAATGTTAGCTACCATGGACAATCTTTGGAGAGTCATCAATTCTGCAGAGACTGTATACTGTGATGTTCTACCATTCCTTTTGTATTTATTGGATAGATTTTTTTTTTTTTTTTGGAGACAGGGTTTTACTTTGTAGCTCAGGTTGGCCCTGAACACAGCCTCAAACTCAGCAATCCTCCTGCCTCTGCCTCCCCACTGCTGGAATTATAGGCGTGAGCCACCATGCCCAGCATTGAGGTTTGTGGTTACCAGGGATTGAACCCCTGCCCTTGTGCTTACAAGGCAGGCACTGGAATCACTGAGCTAACTCCTAATTCCCAGAGTGCTGACATTACAAGGTCTGCATGACTTGACCCAGCTCCTGGACTTGTTTTCATGTAAATAAATGTCTTCATTACAAGCACCTTGCAGATAGAAATCATACTTCCCCTGCTCACAGGAGCAGGGCACTGAAAACCCTCAGGGACTGTGGGCAGAGACACTGTCCTCTCGAACAGGCACTTACTTCTGACTTGCCTCCATCTCCAGCAGTGCAGACAGAGCTGAGGTTCCCTTCTTCCCAACAGGGGGGCCTGCTGTCTCCAGGGGGTGCGTGGAAATGGGCCCGGTCATCTGCAAGCCTTTCATGGCAGTCCCTTTCTAAACCAGAGCAGAGGAAATGAAGCCGTCAGCCTGAGCAAGTACTCTCAGTGGACACCACTCAAGCCTTTGCCCAGACACCCCATTAACATACTCAGGGAATACAGGGTCTGAATACAGTGTAGAAGAAACTGAGGCTCAGGGAGGTGAAGAGATTTACTCCAAATCCCAGAAATGTAAACTCCAGTTGCTTTACTTCAAAACCCAATCGTAAGTGCTTCTACATACAAAAGGGAGCTGGCACAGAAGAAAGAATATGGAACTTGAGGTTAAAAACGAAAAACTAGAAACTGGCTGATAATGAAATACTATCAAGATAGTTAAAAAGAACTAACTACTGATAGACAAAACAACTCCAATGAATCCCAAAAAGAAAACAGCCTCAAAAGTTTCAAATTATATGATTTTGTTTTTATGACATTTGCAAAAGATAAAAATATTGTAATGGGCAGTGCTTGCTAAAGGATAGAAATGAGGAACAGTATGACTGGAGGCCAACAGCACAATAATGGAGCTTTCTTTAAGTGAAAGAACTAGTCTTTCCCCTGTTTGTGGTAGTGAATGAATTTATACAGTTATTAAAATTTACATATCTATATACATGTACATATGCATACACATATATATACACATACAGATCAAGTACACTGTATGTTAATTTAAACAAAATAATGCAGAATCCTAGATATGCACTTTATCGGATGGGTGGCCTCAGACATTCCATAACCCCCGCAAGCTTTGGTTTCTCACAGTAGTAGTTTGTGTTTGAAATGAAGGAACAACAGTCCTGGGAACTCTAAAAGTGATATGAATGAAGAAAGACTGATACTGAGCCCTTCTGAGTTTCTACTCAGCAACTCGACACATAACAAGCAGCTGTGCTCAACATCTGGTCCCACTGGGGAAGCAAACAAAGGCTCTGTGTCCTCAGCCAGCGAGAGAGGCTCAAGCCACGGTCACCTCCTCGTCACTGTCTGCACCCTCGCCTCCCTCCTTTCCCTCGCAGTGGGGGAACACACTATTTGGGAGTTAAGATAAACGTTGGGCAGCTGTGAGGTAAACAAAGTGAGAAAGGAGAAGGTGGGTTCTGCACCCCAACCAAGCCCGGTCCTCAAGCAGTCCCCAAGCCCTCACCCGAATCATGCGATCTGAACGATGTCTTCTGCGGATCCGGTTCAAGCCCTCCACAAAGCGGATAAAGCCATCTAGGAGCTGCCATTCATCCTCGTCTGCACGGGGCCTGTCCCCATAGATGTCGCAGTGGACCTCCCCCTCTGTGATGCGCTTGGTGGCGGTGACGCAAGCTGGCAGCAGCAGGAAGCGGGTCCTCCAGAACTTCAGAGATTCGATTAAGCTGCTTTCCGCAAGGAAAACACAGGGCAATGAGGAGAAAAAGCAGAAGAGCAAAGCACTCTGAGCAAACTCTCTGTGGCGTTGGCATATGAGGATCTATCTCTCAGGACAGCGTGTTCATCGGATGCTACAACTAACTCATAGTCTCATTATAGCACAAGCTTGGAAGGAAGACGGTGGTGGTCACCGTTGCTTTAATCGCAGGATGTCAAGATGCTTCAGTGTGTCCTGATCCAGCAAAGCAGTGGCTGTGTATCATCACAATCATAAACATATGTGAAGTCAAAAGTTAAAAATGAGTCACCACTGACTTACAGTGAGGTAGACAAAAAAAAGGCAAGAACGTGACCTGTACTGACTTCTGTACACAGGGCACATCAGCACTTTCAGTGATGGTACAAAATGTACCATTTTAACCAATTTTAAGTGTTCACTTCAGAGGCATTAAGTGCATTCATATTATTATGTAACCTTCACCATTATCCACCTCATCACTGTCTTTAATCCATGCAGATGGGCCTTTGCTCTTCCATCCCCCCTCTCCCCCAGACATTTTGGCTTTGGAAAAAAAGGACAGCAGTGCTAAAATACTCGTATACCCAAGGCAGCAAAAACAGAAAGTCAAAGCCTTCTCTCTGACCTGAAATCCTCAGAACCCGCAGAGCAAATATACTGGTCTAAGTAATTCCACTTGTATTCCTCCAGCCGCTCGTGGGAAAATTCTACCCAACAAGAAACGAACTCCGAGTCTGAGTGCGAAGGGCAGAGGCTGTAGGTGTAATGGATCTGAGCAGACTCATAAGGATATCTGAAAAGTAAAGAGCATGTCCACAGTCAAAAGAGAATCTCTCTGTTTCTCTGTCTCTGTCTCTGACTCTCTCTCTCTCTCTCCCTCATTTTAAAGCACTTGTAAAGTACTATCTGTGGTATTTCAACCCTCAACAATGTTAACCAACTCATGCCAGGGGACTGAAATAGAAATTACTATCTTAAATCTTTTATCTTGAATTTCTTCATTCTTCTTCTGATATTTTTAACTGGCTTAGTGTGAAGCCTACTAAATGTTATAAGCTAAATCAAGTTCCTTTTAGAAATAAATAACTTATAACCCTAACATAACCTCAGGGTTTGACTGACTGATTGATTGACTGACTGGTTGAGGCAGGATCTCGCTATGTAGTTCAGGTTGGTCTTGAATTCACTCTGTAGCCCAGGCTGGCTTGAGCACATAGCAATCCTCCTGCCTCGGCCTCCCAAGTGAGGGGATCACAGGTGTGCACCACTAACCTCAGGATTATTTTAAAACAAACAAAAACCCCGAAGAAAAACCGACTGCTCAACTCCCTTGGTTTGAACTTTGTGCTCTACACATAATTTGGCATAGAGACGTAATTCAGGATGGTATTTGAAGACCTCAAATACGAAAGGACTTACTTAGGAAGGTACCGGGTCACTGTGATCATTTTGTCCTTCAGAGTCACCTTGTGGAAAGTTCTGCCCATACTCAGCCAATACTGGTCCTCTTCCTCGGGGCGGTTTCGAGACACAAGGCCTAACAGAGAAAACAGTAAGAACTTCTTCCATCTAGCTGGGGCTCATTTCTGCAACAAAAATATGTGTTGCTTCCATACAGAGGAAGATGTTGTTATTTTTTTGTTTCTGTTTGTCTTTTGAGACAGGGTCTCACTATGTGGTTCAGGCCAACCTTGAACTCCCTGTGTCGTTCGGGCTGACTTCATACTCATGGCAATCTTCCTGCCTCAGCCTCCCAAGTGCTGAGATATGCCTGGTTAGAATATTTTCTTTTGAGGACCGTTTCAAAGTTATTTCTAGTTTAAAAAAAAGAAAAAAGATAAGTCTAGAAGGTGGCAGATCTTTCTGTTATTAAATCAGCCAGCAGCAGGTAGAAGCTGAGGGTGCCAACAGCACCTAGATCTAATACACCTGGATACCTTGTTAACAGACTCAGAGATGACTATGGGACTGGTTAGAAAAAAGGAAGAAAAACAAAGGCCTGAGTGGGTGGAGGAGGCTTAAAGTGGTCTCTGGTCAGCCTAGGATGTAGTGGCAGGACTCCTGTAGGCCTGCAATGGAAGCCCACACGAGCACATGGTGCCTCCCCTTGTATCTGAGGTCCTTGCCCCAGACTGCAGCCAGCCAATCCAGCTTCCTACCACTCCCCCTCTGATTTCAGATTTTGGCTCTTTTTTTCTGAAGGTTTTTTTTTTTTTTGAGACAGTTAAGGCTGGCCTCAAATTTGCAATGATCCTCCTTGCCTCAGCCTTCCAAGTATTGGGGTTACAGGTGTGTTCCACCATCCCAGTAGCTTCAGTCTTAAGACACCATTTATTTGTTGCAATTTCCCTCCTCTAAACATTTGCCTCCTCTTTCTGGGCCACCATCAAAATGCTATGGGT
>PVIR01038684.1:0-13458 GCA_004026965.1 Petromus typicus | reverse complement strand
TGGCCCTGAGCTCAGCCTCAAACTCACATCACAGCAATCCTCCTGCCTCTGCCTCCCGAGTGCTGGGATTACAGGCGTGAGCCACCACGCCCGACACTGTGGTATGTGGTACTGGTTGCTGCTGGGTGTGGGTCTCCACACCCAGTATTGTTATGTGGTTACCGGGGAATCGAACCCGGGCCCTTGCGCTTGCAAGACAGGCGCCGGAACCACTGAGCTAACTCCCCAGCCCTACAACTACTTATTCTTAACTGAAAAAGAAAAGTACTAGAATTCAACTCTAAGAAAAGTGTAGGACAGGGGTTCTAGCTTAGTCGTAGAGCGCATAGTTAGCATGCAGAGGTGCCTACTTTTGCCGGCACCCTCCTAAAAGCTACTGTTTTGTTTTCATTTTGATCTCAACTTCATAAAGCTGTTATCTTAACCAACCATGATATTTTCTCTTTCATATCAGCTGTGTAACCTAAAGGTAACTGTTCAAAGGTTAAATAAATGTTCTTCTACTAAATTTTCTAATTTCTTAATTTTCTAGGACATTTATATAATTATCAGAACAAGATTCATTATTACATTAGCAATAATATTTACTAGGTGTCCCTTATTCATGGTTTCTAATTTGTTGTATTTTTATAACTATTTCCCATACTGCTTTTCAAAAATTAAGGTACAGATTCAGTAATTTGCCAAAGATCTCAGAATTGTAGAGAGCAGACCTAATATTTGAACTTTGGTTGTTTGTCATTTGCTGTCCTACCTCTCCTGCTTGCCCTAGTCTGCTTAGATTTTGTAGTCTATTAAAACACCTGTTCTGAATTCCATCCATTATTAGTGTACAGTGGGTTAAGGACAAATGAAATTCTTGTTCAGCTCTTTTCTTGAAAAATTAATGTACTTTATGTAATTGACCTTTTGCATTCAAGAGTTCGACTAACTGTGAGTTAAAAATATTCAAAAGATGGTCAGGGATTTAGCTTAGTGGTCCTGGCTCCTCTCTTGCAAACATAGAGGCCTGGGTTTGATCTCTGGTAAGCACATACAATGCTGGGGTGGTGACTCACACCTGTCAGCAGTCAGTATCATGTACAATGCTGAGTGTGGTGGCTCACGCCTGTAATCCCAGCACTTGGGAGGCAGAGGCAGGAAGATTGCTGTGGGTTCCAGGCTCGCCTGGGCTATCTAGTAAGCTCAGGACCAGCCTGAATTACAAAATGAGACCCTGTCTCAAAAAACTAAAAGAAAAGGGAAAAAAAAAATGTTCAAGGGGAAAATTGCAGCTATGTTGAACATACACATACTTCTTTGCTTGTTTTTGTACCTTAAAGAATACTATATAACAGCCATTTATATAGCACTTAGATTATAGGTATTAGAATCAACCTAGAAATGATTGAAAGTATGTGGGGAAATGTGTATAAGTTATGTGCAAACATTGCATCATTTTATATAAAGGAGTTAAGTATATAAAGGAGTTAAGTATCTGTGAATTTCAGTATGTGGTCCCCCATAATACCAAGGGACAGCTTTATTGCCTGAGTAATAAAATAAATACTATATGAGTAGCAAAGAGAACCTTTAATTCATTTTAACTTAGATTAGTTTTTGATTAGGAAATATGTTTTAAGTGTTAAAGGTGACTCATTTTTTCAAGGGCCAATTAACGAACGTTTTTTGCAAATTTAGTTTTGAATTACAGGACTGCCTCAAAAAAGTCGTGATCCACTTGGAGGAAAAAAATGTGTAGTTTGGGCCAGGGATTTAGCTCAGTGGTTCCGGTGCCTGTCTTGCAAGTGCAAGGACTCGGGTTTGATCCTTTGCTTACCACGTACAGTACTGGGCATGGAGACTCATGCCTAGCCGCAATCAGTACCACATTCCACAGTGCCAGGCATGGTGGTTCACACCTGTAATCCCAGCACTTGGGAGGCAGAGGCAGGAGGATTGCTATGATGTTTGAGTTTGAGTTTGAGGCTGAGCTTGGGGCTACAAAGCGAGACCGTGTCTCAAAAAATAAAGTGTCGTTTTTTGAAGTCTTTCTGCTTTAGAAACAAAGTATCTAAATTTCTATAATAAGTAGTGAAATATTGTTGGGCTTTGGAAGTAATTGCCACACAGTAAAAATATTAAAGATTCAAAAAATATTTCTTAATTATCTTGGTACAGTGAGTAACAACTGGGATTTTATTCATATTTATGGGATTACAGTATAATAATTTTGACATCTGTATATAGTATGCAGTGATCAAATTAGGGTAATTAGCATTTCCATCCCAAATACTGACCATTTCTCTGGAAGAAGATGTGGTATGTCTATACAGTGAAATATTATTCTGCTATAAAAATAATGAAATCCTACCATTTATTCTAGTGTGACTTGTACTGGAAGATATGTTATATGAAGTAAGCCAGGCATAGGACAAATAATATATTTTTGCTCATTTATGGAAGCTAATAAATGGATTGTATGGAAGAGAACAGAAGAGTGGTGAGACTGGGAGAGAAAGGAGAAATGGAGAAAAATTTGTTTTTTTTTAACTCTGGGATGAAGTATGTTGTTTGGGTGGCAGAATAAACAGATGGAGCCCCACTGTGTCCTTTGCATAGGGGCTTTGCCTGTGTTTCATTGAGTTAGAATTTTCACCTGTTAGGGGGTGGTTGTACTCAAAAGCCCCTGATGAAGTAAGCAGATAAGCTAGCTCTTCTGTTTAACAGAAATACATCCTTGAGAAAGTCACTTAACTTTTCTGAGCCTTTAAAAAAATGTGTGAAGATAAAAATATCATTTCTACTGCTCAAATTGGGTAGAGCAGAGTATGTGAAAAAGACTTCCACATTGAGATGCTCAGTAATAGCTCTCAGCTGGTAACTGTTACATTTGAATTTTACAGAGTTAAATGAGTATTAAAGAACTATAGTGAGACACTCATTCTTGCAAGACTAGTTTTAAGGGAGAAAAATACAAAACTTCAGGACACTCATTCCTTACAAAAATCAAGGAAGAGTTTCTACAAGGAATCTTTGCATTATTAGAATTGTTGGAAGCTATTGTGGTGGGTTTTCAGCCTCTTGTATATAAGAAATGTTATCCTCGCATTGTAAACGTACTACATAAAAGACTGAACTGTCTGAGAACAGTTAGACATTTAAAATCTTTTCATGGCATGTAAAATCTAAAGCCTTTTCAGATGTTTTAATCTTTTATTGTTAAATAATTTCAGGAGGCTTCTGATAATGATGATGATGAGGGAGAAGAAGAAGAGGAGGAGAATACAGATTACCTTACGGATTCCAATAAGGAAAATGAAACTGATGAAGAGAATACTGTATGTATGGCTGAAAATTTTGCTTTTTGAGTGTGCAGTATTTTCATAGTGTTTAAATTTTATCCACTGAAATTTTGTCTTGACTATTAAATAGTATCTTTGGAAATTAATTTTCATTAGTAATAAGTTCTGTAATATTGAAGAAGATTTTACATTTTTTCACATACTCCTTTAGTTATGTTGAGCACATCAATACAAAAAGCCTCTGCCATGTGAAACATTAGAATTAATATCTGCGATCTTTTTTTTTTTTTTTTTTAATAAGGAGGTAATGATTAAAGGCGGTGGACTAAAGCATGTACCTTGTGTGGAAGATGAGGACTTCATTCAAGCTCTGGATAAAATGATGCTAGAAAATCTTCAGGTATTCAATATCACTCATTTCAGAGAATCTTCTCAACATAAAACATTTTAGCACACTGCATTCTGGCTGATACAGAGATCTGTAAACGTAGCTTTTCCTTCTGTGTATATTCCTTGCAGCTGCCAAACCTTGCATGTCAAATCGATTTTCCTAATGCTTTGAGGAAGAAAGGGAGAAATTGGGAGAAAATGTAATATACGGCTTAAAACAAAGTAATTTCATTGTGCTGGTCCTTATCTTTTCTCTCATTATTTTCTTGCACTTTGCTTATAAGCCAAACTTCATAGAAGATAAATTAGTTTGGTCAGTTCTTACATTGGTTTATTTTATGAATAGCTTATCTGAATAGAAAAATATGAATATTTAAGCAAATGTTAGTTTGTAAATGTGTTGATAACATTAATAAACTAGATTTTATAAAAAGCTTCACCTAGCAGGTGTTGACCTACCTAGATGGAGCTGGGAATCAGACACACTGCCTGGTGCTTAGGCAGGTGCTATACCACTAAACTGCATCCCCACCCTCCACCTGGCAGTTTTTAAAATGTCAGAGCAGAATAGAATAATTGCAGTTTTCTGTACTGAAAGGTAAAATCTCTTCAGTGTTTAATACCTATATGTAACTGCGAAGCTCTTTGGTGACTAAAAAGATTAGTTGGTGCGAGGGAGTATAAGACTCTGGGTGGAGTCGTGCAGAATGGAAGGAAAAGTGTGAAGATCTCAATACAGGTAACTGTTGGAAAGTTTTACTAGAAGGGGAAGAGAAGTAAAGAAGTAGCTGGGCAGATTGCAGAGTGAGTGTTTTAATGTAGAAAATACTGAGTATATGCCAATGGAGCAATCCTTTCAGGAAGAAATAGTGGATTTCACTTGATACTACTAGAGCCAAACTTATACAGCACAAATTAAAATAAGTATGTTAGACTAATCTGCTGTTGCTTTCACATAATAACATACTTTTACTTTTTAAATTTACAAATCATATTTATGTATTAATTTTAGGACTATGAATCATAAAATTAATCATAATCATTATAATCCCCTTACAGAGCAAATGAAGGAGTTTATTTAAAGGAACTTTTCCTATCTTATTTGAGCCATTAACTGTTTACTCATCTGTTCATTTGTTTGGCAAATGTGTAGTGAACATCTACCATGTCCCTAGCAGACATTGTTTCTGTTCTTAGAGAAACTAAGCAAATACATAATTTCACATTGTGATAATTGCTAAGTATAATATATTTTGTTGCTAGAAAAGGAAGTGCCTCCTGTAAATAGCATGCTGGAGAAGATATGTCTAAGGTTATGAATTTTAAACAGGACAGGTAAAATGGAGCCATCCAGGTGAAAGGTTAGGGGAAAATCGGAATAATATGTCAGAGGTTCTGAGAGAAGACCTTGTATTTGAAGAACTAAAAAAGACTGGTATTAATAGAACATTGTCTGGAGAGGGGTGGTATGGTACAAAAGTGGAAGGTTGGAATGGAACACCTCGGATGGGCCCAGTCCTGTGTGGAAATGTTTTAGATAGGGAAAGACTAAAAGGCAGGGAGACTTAGCAGAAAGCTCTGCGGTAAGCCAGGTGAGAAACAACAGCCCTCTGCCTCTCATAGTAGCAGGACACTCTGAATGGGATTTCAAAGCTCGTTTGGAGGTAAAGTGAACTTCACTGGATGTGGTGTGTAAGGTACAAGAAATCAAGGATGGCAACTCAGTTTTCTTGCTTGGGCTACTAGCTAGTCTCCAGGAAAGAAGAGAAGAGTGAGCAAAATCCATGTCAGCTTTAAGTTTGAACAGCCTGGATGATGTGAAAAATTTGGAGATCAGAAGAGCTGGGTAGAATGAAAACATAAATGTAGTGAGTTGAGCATATTTAAAACCATGGAAATAATCACTCAGGTGATTAGGTGATTAGAAAGAAGGGAAACAATTTCAGGCCGAATTCTGAGGAACCCTAACATTCACAAGTAAAGTAAAAGCCAAACCAGGTGGCATGTACCTTAGCTTCTTGAGAGGCTAAAGCAGGACTGCAAGCTTGAGCCTAGTCTGGGCAGTTGAGACCCTGGCTTGAAATAAAATGAAAATGACTGGAAGTGTGTAACTCATTCATAAGGAGATAGATTCAATCCCAGTATGATCCAAAAAAAAAAATAAGAGAAAAGAAAAGAAAGAAAAAAGAGCAATTCAAAACAATGGAAGTTGTTGATCTAGTCCAATAATTGTTACTTATTTCAGGTTCTTATAAGTGAAAACTGGAATTGTGGGAAGATGGAAGAGTGAAGTTCAAATTCACATTTTTGCAGGAAATAGGCTTAGTGTGTTAGAAAAAAATACAGTTTTCTATTAGGTCCTAGTTTGTGTTTTTTTTTTTAATTGTGAAATAGGTGCATTTTATATACATATCCTGAATCATACTCAATATTGATAATTTGTACCAGTATATGACGACTTCTCATTTTTCCCCATTCCCCTACCCACCCTGTAACCCCTCACTCCCTATATATAAGCTTCGTTTCCATCTTTTTTTTTTCTTTACAATTTTTTCTTTCCCCTCATTAATTACCCCTACCTCATTTCCCTTTTTAATAGTTTCTGTTGTACAATATTTAACATACATTTTAGAGCTCATTTACATTTTCAGTTTCTCATATCAGAGAAAAGATACAGTATTTACACATCTGTGACCTATTTATTTCACTTATGAATATGTCCTGAAGGGACAGCCTTTTTAGTATGGATGACTCAAACTTGTTGTTCTTTATGGCAGAGTAATACTCCATTCTGTAGTAAAACCATATCTTTATCCATTCTCCAGTTGATGGACATTTTGGTTGTTTCCAAGATTTAGCTGTCACAAACTGAGCTGCTATAAACATGGGCACACATATATCACTGTGATATGAATCTTTTAATTCTTTTGTGTATATATCTAGCAGGGGAATAGCAAGGTCGAATGGGACCTCTAATTCTAGTTTTTTGAGGACTCTCCACACTGATATCCATAGTGGTTGTACCCGTCTGCATTCCTACCAACAGTAGAGAAGGGTTCCTTTCTCCTTGCAGCCTCACCAGCATGTTGATTTGAAGATAGCAGCCATTCTTTGTGGTGTGAGATGGAATCTCAGTTTTTATCTGTATCTCTTGAATTACCAATAATGTTAAGCATTTCTTCATGTGCTTCTTAGCTGCTTTTACTTCTTCCTCTGAAAAGTGTCTGTTTATTTCAGATGGCCATTTTTGAACTGGGTCTTTAAATTTGGGGGGTTTGATTTTTTTTTTTAAGCTCTTTATATATTCTAGATAGTAGCCCTTTATCTGTGGAACAGCTGATAAAAATATTTTCCCATATTGTTGGGTGTCTTTTCCCTCTGCCAGTGGTTTCTTTCCCAATTGAAATCGCAACATCATATTTCACAGATTTAGAGAAAATAATACAAAAATCCATATGGAACCACAAAAGACCTAGGATGGTGTGTGTGTGTGTGTGTGTGTGTGTGTGTGTGTGTGTGTGTGTGTGTGTGTGTGTGTGTGTGTGTGTGTGTGTGTGTGTGTGTGTGCGCGTGCGCGCGCGTGCGGGGTTGTATCACAATCCCCAACATGAAAGTGTACTACCAAGGCACTGTGATAAAAACTACGTGGTACTGGTAAAGTAACAGACACGAGGATCAGTGGAATAGATTAGAAGGTTCAGAAGCACCTCTTTTTTGACAAAGAAGCCAAATATCCTCAGTGGAGAAAAGATAGCCTCTTTAACAGATGGTGCTGAAAAAGTGAGCTCTAACCTGCCAAAAGCTAAAGCTAGACCTACATCTTTCACCATGTACTAAACTAAAATCAAAGTGGATTAGAGACCCAAATATTAAAACAAACACTAAACCTACTGGAAAGCAGGTTAGGCAAAACTCTTGGAGCCATTGGCTTAGGGAAAGACTTTATGAACAAAACTTCTGTAGCACAAGAACTAGCAGAAGGGATCAACAAATGGGATCTCATCCTATTGTTTTTGGTTTGTTTGTTTCAAAGTACCTGAAATCTGACACAGGGCTCTGTGTTTGTGAGGCAGGCCTGGTGCCACAGAGCTAAATCCCCAGCCCAGGCCCCAGGTTTTGTTTTTTTTTTTTTTGAGACTGTGTCTAGCTTTGTACTTCAGGATGACCCTGAGCTCACTATGTAGCCCAGGCGAGCCTCAAACTCACAACAAACCTCTTGCCCCTACCTCCTGAGTGCTGAGATTATATGTGTGAGCCACTACACTGGGCACTGTGATATGTGTTACCGATTGCTAGTGCGTGTGAGTCACCACGCCTAGCATTGTTGTATGTGGCTACTGGGGATGGAACTAGGGATCATGTGTTTGCAAGGCAAGTGCTGGAACCACTGAGCTAAATTCCTGGCCCCTGCAGGGCCCATTTTTTTTTAAGTCTTACCAAATACTGAAAGTAAACAGTTGTACAAGCTGTGTTGTGATCAGGTTGTCAGAGGAAGGTGTTATACCTGCGGTCTTTGTAAATCAGGTCCTTAAATTTAATGCAATCGTAATTATATCCCACTGGGAGTTTTTTGGCTTTGGTTTCTATTTAGGAGTTTTATGGACAAAAGGAGAACAAGAAAGATTTAGAATAAACTTAAAACCATTCTTAAAAACACCTGTAAGCAAACACAAAATAGATAAGGAATTTCTGGAAAATGAGATTGAAATGCTCTAGAAAATAGATATTAAAGTGTTAAACTTACAGCAGTAATATGCCATGGGCATAGATAGATCCGTGAAACAGAGAGGAATACAAACAACAGAAAAACATGGCAGCTTAATAATGTGATAATGGGATCAGGAATTTAGCTCAGTGGTTCTGATGTCTGCCTGATAAGCTCAAGGTCCCAAATTTGATCCCAGGTACCACGTACCACAGTACTGGGAGTGGTGGCTCAGGCCTCTAACCTAGCACTGAGGAAGCAGATGCAGGAGGATTGCTGTGAGGTCGAAGCTAACTTGGGCTACATAGTGAGTTCAGGGCTAGCCTGAACTACAAAGTAACATACTACCTCAAAAAACTAAAAATAATAATAAAAATTGTAATAATAATGTGATAATGATTACATTTCAAGCCAGATATTCGATGCCTATGGGAAGCTGTGACAGGAAGATCATAAGTTCAGGGCCAGCCTTGGCAGTTTAGTGATACCCTGTCTTAAAAAGCTGTAGATACAGCTTGGTGCAAAAAGCTCTAAGTTCAGTCTCCAGTATGCCACCTTTCCTTCCCAAAAAAGATAACCTTTCAAATCAAAGGGAAAAGTTTAATCAAAAATAGAACTGAATTTCCAAAGCAAACTGTAAACAACAAATAATGTGAATTTTAGTTTTACTTTCAATTAGAATTAATAACACATATTTTAATAAGTGCAAAGACTATTGCGTTCTGTATCAAGTGAATCGACATCTTTCACACAGTGCTGCAAGATAACTATTAGTATTTCTATGTTTTAGATAAAATAGTATGCTTTAGAAAAGCTTAGATGGTATTTAAGACTATGTACTTAATAGTAGAATCTGTTCTGCTTTATTGATGAATTAATTTTGCCCTGTTAGGGGTCAAACCCAGGGCTTCGCGCATGTTAGCAAAATGCTCTACCTCTGAGCTACAGTGTTTTTGGAACCTCTGCTTTATTGCAGAAGAAATGACGAGTTTGGGTGAAAAAGTACCTTACCCAACAAATGGAAAAACCTGTACCATATATAGAAAAAAAAAAATTGTCTTTGTTTTTGTACCAGGGATTAAACTTGGGACCTTGTACTTTTAAGGCAGGTGCCAGAACCACTGAGCTAAATCTCTGGCAGCAAAAAGTTTTTGAACCAATGAGAAAAGTAATCTAGATTTTTTATTGCATGAAAGGTAATAGGCAAAATCATCCTGAAACTCATTAGTAATCAAACAATTGGCACATTAAAATTAGTCTATTTTTGGTTATCATACCATCAGATGCAAAGATTTACAAAGTGATAATTCTTTCTATGATATTTTGTTTTGTTTTTTGTTTTTTGGTACCGGGCATCAGACTCAAGACCTTGTACTTGCCAGGCAGGCATAGCACCACTGAGCTGTATCCGTGGCCTATTCAGTAGGGTTTTGCACTTTGGTAAATATGAATTGTCCTTTGAGGGTGGATGGATAGTAAACATATCAAATGAGTATGTCATTTGGTCTAAAAATTCATTCTAGTTAGTAATTCTGTTTATATGAGTATACAAAGATGATGTCACATTTTTGTAATAGAAGGAAGTCTTAGTTGTCTGTCAGCAGGAGACCAAGTAAATAATTATACATGCATATAATTAGTTCTGTATAGTCAAATAGACACCCAAGAGTAGTATTAAAAAGAAGAAAAATATTTATATTTACTATAGAAAAATATTGGTTAATGATTGCTTATGGCAAGAGAAAATCTGGACAACATATACTTCACTATGAAGATTTGTTGCATCATGAGGTGGGGCACAGGGACGTAAACTGAAAGTAAACTAATACACTGTGGTTAGTCATTTTATAAACAAAATTAATTTTATAATTAAAATGCATTACAAATCAAGATTTGTCTACCAACTCTTGAATTTTTAGTAAAAGATTTTATAAACCTTAGGAACATGGGAGTTCTAAATTGGAGATTTAAAAAACAAAGCCAATAAAGCTTTATAGCACTTTGCTTGACTTGCAAGTCTCTTGAATGTATGAGACCTATATCAAAAGACTATGTGTTCGGAGAGCAATTTCAAGACTTCCAAGGCCTTTCAGAATTACCTGTCTGCCTTTGAGAAATTATTCTGCTCTTTGCATTGGGACATTGACAATTATTTGCAGTTCCCTAAACACTCGATACTGTTCCATGTTCTTGTCTGTGCACCTGTTCTTCCTCTGCATCAGTTCCCTCTGTACTCCTAAAACTGCTCTTTACCATCTGGTTGGAAGACGTCATCTGTCCCATTTCTATTCGTTTCATGGAATCTCTGTGCCATCTATTCCCAGCCAACCATAGATTCCTCTATACAGGTAATACATACTTCTGCTATATTATAATTAATTTACTTAAATCTTAAGTTCTTGAGCTCTTTGCAGTTAAAATACGTCTTTACTCTTACTGTCTCCAAGCCTAACACACAGAAATTTCCATTGAAGATTCATGTAGTTAATTGGTTGAAAAATTCGTTGTAAGTATTAAAAATAATTGATATTACCAAGCAAGAAATTGATGTGAATGGTTATAGATTCTACTCATTCTTAAATATTTCTTGAGCACCTGCTGGGTGTAAGGCTAAGGCACACTGAGAATACAATGGTATGCCTGCCCATTCTTAGAGGGGTTCATACTGGTAAATGGGCCATTATGAAAGTACAATTATCTCTGAAGGAAGATAGGTGCTCTGAGGATGAATAAAAGGGCAGACTGCTTTGAAGAACAAGTCAGAAAGACCTGTAGTGTTGTGTGCTTGAGAGATTCATGGAGCAATACCCAGGAGCCCAACTACATTGTTTCTTCCAAGCCATAGGCCTGACATAGTGGGCAAAAAATATTCCCTGAATTCATTTATGTTTCAGAAAGTACCTCTTGCTCGTGATTACTGTGTTTTACAAAATACAGTACCTATAAATAGATCACAGATGTGTAAATATAGCATTTTTCTCTGATATGAGTAACTAAAAATGTAAATGAGTTCTAGAATATATGATAGATATTGTAAAATAGAAAATATTCAAAGGGAAATGGAAATGGGGTAGGTAATGAGAAAAAAAATTGTGATGGTTTAAAAACAGCAAAACAAAGCTTATGTATATTGGATGTGGGGGTTGTACGGTGGGTGGGGGAAAGGGAAAAAATGAGAATCAAGTCTTGTCATATACTGGAACCTCTCTGCTTTATTGCAGAACAAGTTGTCAATGTTGAGTGTGATCATGATATGTATATAAAATATACCTGTTTCACACAGACACCCACAAAAAGAAATAAGAGATCATGAGAAACCAATCCAGCAGCTGCTAGAGGATGCAAAGAAGAATGAAACTGATTGAGAATAAGAATTAGACTGACTGGAGGCAGTGAAGAAAAAGGAAATACTGTGAATACCATAAAAATAATGATTCACAAATGTAATGGCAGATAGCTTCCCAAGCAAAAGAAAAGAATATGACATACAGATAAGTGAGTCATATAAGACTCCCAACTAGCCATGATTAAAAAAAAATTCACATCGTCACAGTTAAGAAAACAAACCCCCCCAAAAAAGAAAAGAAATATGGTACCAAATTAATTGTTTACAATTTATATTTGCACATCCATGTACATCTAGGAATATTCATATACTTTTAAATTTCTTTCTTAAAGCAACGAAGTGGCGAATCTGTTAAGGTGCACCAGCTTGATGTTGCTATTCCTTTGCATCTCAAAAGCCAGCTAAGGAAAGGGCCTCCTCTGGGCGGTGGTGAAGGAGAGACAGAGTCTGCAGACACAATGCCATTTGTCATGCTGACAAGAAAAGGAAATAAACAGCAGGTAAGAAACTAAAGTATTCAGAGGAAGAAATAATATTAATCACTGTATATATATATATAAGATATATCTGACTTTAGAGAATAGATATATTTTAATGGAAAGATATTTTAAATTCAAGGCAGGTATGGTGTTTATGTGTGTAATGCAAGCTGCTCTGGAGGTGGCCTGGGAAGAAAATCACAAGATTGAGGCCAACTTGGGCTGCTTAGCAATATCATACCTCAAAATAAATTGGGTTTTGTTTTGTTTTTTTTGAGATAGGATCTCGCATTGTAGTTTAGTTTGGCCCTGAGCTCACTGTGTAGCCCAGGCAAGCCTGGAACTCACAGCAGTCCTCCTGCCTTTGCCTCTCAAGGGCCAGGATTACAGCTGAGCCACTGTGCGTGGCACTGTGGTATATGGTACTGATTGTGGCATTGTTGTATGTGGTTACCAGGGATCAAACTCAGGACCTTGCGCTTGCAATGCAGACACTGGAACCACAGAGGTAAATCCCTGGCTCCAAAATAAATTTTTATTTTTAAAAAAAGGACTAGGATATATCCTGGTGGTAGAAGGATTGTGTAGCTGTTGTAAGTAACCAGGTTTAATCCCCAGTGCCATCAAAAGACCTTTGTTTTAATGTATACATACATATTTATATGAATATGTAGATATCTTGATTTGAATAGGATGGCAGCTAACCTGTATCAGTGCATGTCTGGCTCCCACATTCATTCAGATAGCCATTCAACAAACATCTGTTTACCTAGCAGATACTAGGTGCGTCTGTGTACAGAACATAAAAATAGTAAGCCAATTTCTTTTGGGAGCTATCATTCTGATTTTAGGCAGTATATTAAAAGAAATGCAAAATACTCGTTTTGAGGAAATTTTATGAAGGAAAATAAAACCAGATAAGAGGAGAGAGACGGATAGGAAAGAGCAATGAAAAGTAAAGGTGCTGCATTACATGTCATTATCAAAGAAGACCTCTGTAGTGGGATGTCATCTGTGATGGAGAAGAATACTCTCCATAAGGACAGCCTCAGAGGTGACATTTAAATTGTTTTACCTTTGCTTTTGTCAGATAATCTTTTGTTAAAGGAGCAAAGCTCTATAGTACGTATTTTGCTGGAGTGCAAAGAAATCTTAGTACATCAGCTGTGTACCAGTTAAAATCATGGAATGTGGAGCTGGCAAAGATTTTTTGTTTTGTTTTGTTTTGTTTTGTTTTTTAGGTTTTTTTTTTTT
>PVIR01038683.1:0-14397 GCA_004026965.1 Petromus typicus | reverse complement strand
AACTTTGTAGTTCAGGCTGGTCCTGAACTCAGCCTCAAAATTAGCAATTCTCCTGCCTCTGCCTCCTGAGTGCTGGGATTACAGGTGTGAGCCACCAGCCTGCCACTGTCGTATGTGGTTCTGATTGTTCGTGAGCATGAGTCCCCACGCCTGCCTAGTATTGTTTTATGTGGTTACTGCAGATTGAACCCGGGGCCTTGCGCTTACAAGGCAAGTGCTGGAACCACTGAGCTAAATCCCTGGCCCCACACTCTTATTTTAAAAGAAATGTTTTTCATTTGGCATGATATTCACACTCAAATGCTTATGAAATGAACATGAAATATATGATACAACATATGATAATATGTTGTAATTGTTGTAATATGTTGTAATATTAATATGATAATATATGATACTTAGCTATGATTTCAGATTCTAAACGGGAGGATTTCTTTTAAAGAATTGCATTATATGTTATAAAACTTCATTCTCCCTTGAAGTAGGCAGAAACAGCAAAAATCTCTTCAAAGAGGAATTGATAAGAATAGGGAATAGAAGCATGAAAATAAATTTTACCTTCTAAGACTTGTTGACTAGAGATTGGCTGTGTGATAGTCATGGCCTGTCCTTTCCTTCTTTGTTCTTTTTTTTGTTTTGTTTTGTTTTTTTGGAGACAGGGTCTCACTTTGTGGTTCAGGCTGGCTCTGAGCTCAGCCTCAAACTCACATCACAGCAATCCTCCTGCCTCTGCCTCCCAAGTGCTGGGATGACAGGTGTGAGCCACCACGCCCGGCACTGTGGTATGTAATACTGGTTGCTGCTGGGTTGAGTCTCCACGCCCAGTATTGTATGTGGTTACGGGGGAATTGAACCCAGGCCCTTGCGCTTGCAAGACAGGCACAGGAATCACTGAGCTAAATCCCCGGCCCCGGTCCTTTTCTTCTCAAATTCCAAGATAATTTATATCCTCTTATGATCCATTTTACTTACATCTTCTAACTCAGGGAGTTGCCTGCAGGATGTCACATTGTTCTTTGAGCAAATATAAAATTTCTCTGAAGGAAAGCCACCCTGGGTATTCTTTGTGTCAGAAAAATGTGTGATAACCTCTAGTGAAACCATTTCACATAGCTAATTTCAAAACAGTAACTGACATTGATCAAGTGCTTATTACTTGAATGATTTTGAACTGTTTATATGTAGGATGTTGAGTCACTGCAGCTGCCCTGCAAGGGAGAGGAATGTGATTATTTTTAGAGATGAAAATGTGAGAGCTTGGAGGTGTAAAGGTGGCAGTAGTGCCCACTCGCCTGCCCACTCACCTGGCGATAGCAGAAAGCTCCCTGTAGACATGTTCTCCCTGGATGGGAGTGAGCGACAAGCCAAGTCTTCATTCCATTGGGGTTATCCCATTGTTGCTCTTTGGAATTAATAATTTACACTTGCCAAGTAAGCTGGAACGAACTTTTTAGTTAGTAGTTCTTATAAAAATCGAATTTTGGGTATCTGCTACTTTTTAAATGGTGACATTTAAAACTATTGAGATAAATGGATTGACCGAGGATTCTGTGGTAAATTTATGATAGTATAAAATTAGCATACAAAGCTAAGTACAAAAGTAGTTGGGACCCAAAGTGGTAATGTTTTGTTGCTAAACTTTTCTTTGGCATTTACTGTTTCTACCATATTTGTTGGAAATGGGGCACCAGCAGTAGGTTGTGAAGTTTTCCATCCCCTGCTGGTATTTCAGGTTGAAGTGTTATGTGTCCCCCTTGGCAGTCAAGGAGGGCGGAAATGGAATGTTCCCTTGGGTGTTTGTGGAAAGAGTTTCCCAGTTTCACTTCTTTGATCTTAAGCTCACACCACTTTTAATGTGGTAGTTGTGCTCAGTGGTTCCTAGCCTGGGGTTTCAGTCCTGAGGTGGCTCAAGTCAGTCTGATTTACCTCCTGGGGTGATTTTTTTCCTGTGTTATGGGCTGTCTATAGGTAAATTTGAGAAATTTGAGTGTTGTTTTGTACTTCTGAAGTGATTAAGATAGTCTTTAAGATATTTCATAGTTTTTACTCACTTTTAAAGAGTGGAATTAAAGAGTTTCGTGAATGAAATTGTTAAAATACAACTTTCATTGTCTCATCCCCAGTTCTGGCTGGGCAGGAGAAGGAGCAGACAGCAGGAAATGGAAGAATGAACATGAAGCAATCCACTGGTCAAAGGAGGAAACAGATTAGTTCATGTGTGTCCCGAGGACTTGGTTTTTATTTTTGATTAAATAGCTGTCCTTAAACCAGTCTTGTTGCAATCCAGAATCAATTTCCTACCTCCATCCCACCTTCTCACTCCCATCAAATCCTCTGGTAGGTTTTTCCAGGCTGCCCTTGACCTGAACCTAAGGGATTGCTCCTGGGACCTTTGTAACTATTCCTAGTTATTTGACTCCATTCAACCACTCCGTCATTCATTACTTTATACTTAGCTGTATTCCATATTTTTTTGTTTTGTTTTTCATCTTGTGTCAGTGGGAACAGTACGAGCTCTATCCAGGGCTTTCTCTGCTGCTCAGGTGAGGGTCTTTCAGCTACTTGTTACTGCTGTGTTTATCTAAGAAAGCAGTTAAAATAGTCCTCCTCCTGGTGTCTTGTGTTCATAGTATGTTGACTTTTTTGTTTAAATTGTTTTTATTTTAAATAATTTTAATTTTGTAGAAAAGTTGGGAAGACAATACAGAATTCCCAAATATCCCCTGCTGTGCTTCCATGAGTGTCAGCTTGCTGCTGTGCAATGGTCACCACTAAGAACCAGCCTTGGCGGAACACTGCGACTACATTGTAGACTTACCCAATCTTACCTGTCCTCCCAGCAGAGTGCTTGTCTGTTCGGAGATGCACATGGCATGAGGCCTCATCTCAGACCTTTGGTGTGGAGCAGCTTCTCTGCTGGTCCCCTTGTCTTGACAGTTTGAGGGGTTTGGGGTAGGATAGCTTAGAGGTGTGGTTGCCTCTCATTGCACCACAGCACAGCCTTGATCCTTTGGTTAGGCTACCGTGGGTAGAAATTGGCTTTGGTGAGCCCTTTTCCCTTGGGGTTGTTTTGAGACACGACCTTGTTATGTTGTCCCTTTGCCTATCTGTAACATCCTCATTCTTTGGAAGCAGTTGAGTTCAGCCCACGTGCACCTGGCCGTGGGGCCGTCTGAAGCGCCACTGTTGTGGAAGGGATTCAGATATACTCTGCTATAGAGGAACTGTGTTTCTTCTTCCTTTATTTATATAATCAATCAGTATATAAGTCATGTGGTCACTTTGCTCTGGGTTGTTATCTATTACCATGTCCCTACTTTGTTCTCACCTTGTGACACAGATTGTTTTGGTGCCAGAAGCTTTCTTGGGTTGGCTGTGGGCACAGGCCCTTTAATTTGGGGGCTTTTGCTTGCTTTCTCGTCCTATGGGATGCCTTGGATACTTGTGTTTCCTGTGCACTAGGCACAGGGAAGACTGCTGCCAGGGTGTAAACCAGCCCCATTGTTGTTTCTGATGCAGCCCATTGTTGTGTCTTCACTTGAGTACTGCAATATTCTAATCCAGTGCTGCCTTCTCTCTTTGTTTCTTGGTACCTTCTGCCTTTGCCAGGATCCATTTGTTTTTGCCCTAATGTTTCTGCAAAGCAGTGACTGTTAACCCAGACCTGGTTATTTGTATAGCCCTAGGCCTTCTACTCTTTGTGATTATCGTGAGTTTTGACAAATGTACTGATAGTCATCTTTCTCCACCACCCTGGACTGTCAACTTTTAACTCTACACTCTGTGGTTTTCTTTCGTAGATATTCACCCTTCTTTCTGAATAACCTGAACCACACTTCCATTATTCATCCATTGAGAGGGATAACCTCTGTGTATCCTTGTGGGTTGTTTGATCGTGTCTTTGGTATTGGGGATCGAACCCGGCGCTTAGAGCATGCTGAGTGTGCTTTACCACTGTGCAGTACCTCCTGCTTCACCCATGGTTTTTAAACTCCTGATTGTGCTTCCTCAGAGGAATAATGAGTATTTGTTTTTTGATTTTGCCTTTTTTTTGGATAATCTTGCTAAATTGTCCAGGTTGACATTGAACTTGGATCTTTTTGCCTCAGACTCCTGAGTAGAATTAGAGGCATTTGTCACTGTACTTCATTCATAATGAGTTTAAGTTGTGGGGGGATAGTGTTAGAATTCTAGAAGCCAAGGACCTTTAAAAAGACCTCAGAGTTTATATTGGTAGCTGAGGAGGACAGCCCAGGAGAGTGAGGTGGAAAGATGCACAGAAGAAGGCTGAGCGAGCTCCTCCGGTGCCACGGTGGGGAGTCCTGCTTGTCCATGGGGATGGTTCCATTAGTTTTCCTTTCAGTAAGTTACTATAGTTCTTATTTAATGATGTGTGTACTTTCTGGAAGGATTAAGGTATTGTTACACATTTGCAGATTAGAGTTGTACTGAATTTTTAAGGGCTAAGTGTCTTTTTGTTATGTGTTTTTTTGAGATGTGGTTTCACTGTATAGTTCAGACTGACCTTAATGCACTATATCCTAGGATGGTCTCAACTCACAGTGATCCTCCTGCCCCAGCTTCCTACCACTTAGTATTTTGTGTTTTGTTTTATTTTTGTTTTTTTGAGACAGGGTCCCACTATGCATTTCAGGCTGGCCTTGAACTTACTATGCAGGCCAGGCTGGCCCAACTCTTGGCAATCCCTGCCTCAGTCTCCTGAGCGCTGGGATTATAGGTGTGAGCCACCACACCAAGCTACTTAGTTTTTTAAATGTTAATTTGAAGTTAAATGTTGTAAAAGAACAAGGCATTCTGTTAGAAATGGAGAAGGAGGTGACTGAAGGGCTCCATATACCACTTTGCTCTAATAAATTCTCCTGGTTGTTGGACAGAAACTATATTTTACTGATCTATAGATAATTTAAGGAATCTTTGGGGACTCACAGAGAAGCAATTTTTATATCTTTTGATGCTTACTTGTATCGGGTACTAAGCTTTGACACAAAAATGCGTGCACTCTGGTCCATACACTCTTGGGAGAGGCAAACTGTGAAAGATTTTGCCCATGATGCTGTAACACAGAGATGACCAGAGTGTGGGTTCTAATAGGAGCATTTTATTAGTTTTCCATTAAAAATGTTCTTGAAGCACAGCTCTGCCACCCTGACAGAACTATATTGGTTTTTGGTTTTCTCTTTCTAGGCTATTTTTATAGACAAATGTTACATACTAATATATATACAATTTGTATTCTAAAGTGATTTGTTTGACATTTATAGGGAAGTTTCCCCCACCCCCTACCATACACACTATAGATATCCTCATAGAAATTACCGTGATCCTCTTTAAGCTTTAAGCTGGTGTGGACAGGATTTTTTAGGCTCCGTTTCCTGAAATGAGGTTATTGGGTTTAATTGTGTGAATGTGTTATAGCACTTGAATGACACTGCTTACTTTCATTGCTCACAGCATTATTTGAAAGCTGACAGGTTAGACCTGGCCTCTGTTGACGCCCAGACTGCCTAGCCCCTGATCTCAGGTGGAGCTCATTGAGTCCTTCTGCCCTGGGGATGTGCACACCCTTGTGAGTTTATGTACTAGTCCTAGGTCTGTGCGGACACGCGCCTTGGAAACCTCCTCCGGGCCACCTCTTCCTTGTGGTCTGGGTAGAAAAGCCCTCTTCACAGTACAGTAGTCTGTTCTGTTCCACCCCGTGAAGCTCCTATGCAGGAACTGCAAGCTGGGCAGCCAGGAGATAAACCGGACTCATTTGAGCTCCCTAACTGCAGAGGTGAGTGCACATGCCATCAGCCTCAGTTTCCTGAAGAAGGAGTTTATAAACCCTTTGCTGAATATGAATATGAGAACTTATATTTTTCCTTTAAATGTGTGTCTTTAGTAAGTTTGTGTTGCCTTTTAGTGAGATTTCATTATAGCTAATAGTATCACCTGTGTTTTTGTTCTGGGCCCCTCCTGCAAATCACCCGAATCCCACAGCATGCAGTCATCCTGCCCTTTCTGGAACTCCTGGGATGTGAAAGTGGAGGTCGGGACTGGTGACTCACTGGTCGTCTTCCATTTTGGGTCTCTTTGAGTACACGGACTTACTATTAAAGATGTCTGGAATACAGCAGTAATTTCTAGTGATTTAAAAATACTTTAAAGCATCATTTCAAATATAAAAGTTTTATAAAATAAAATTATTTGAGGTACAGAACTTAGTCTTAGGGATTACCATTTCTGGAAGTAGAATGAAAGTGACCTAATTTTAGATTAGATGAGCACTGTTCTATTTCAACTGGTATGTATGATTTTTAGATTTAGAGATACACAACTTTTGTTCTAAGGAATAATATTTGACTAATTAGGTATTTTAATTTTTTCATATTAAGTAAAATATTGAAGTTTTTACCAAGAGAACTTTTATTTTTCTTTAAATATGAGTCTTTAATAGGTTTGTATTGCCTTTTAGTGAGATTTCATTATAGCTAACCATCCAATAACATTTGATAACCACTTTGATTGTGAAAGTCAGTGAGAAATGCCATTAGATTTAAGTGATGTCCAGTGGGATTTTCTGAGGTGATGGAAATGTTTGTGATATGCACTCAGAAGTGAGCTGCTATTCATATATGAAGGCTATATTCGTTCAGCCTAATGAAGGCTAAATTTCATTTAGTCCAGTCACACATAAACATAGTTCTAGAAATTTTAGGTTAAGGGCACATGGGTATCTCTATCTCTGTGTGGAGAATTAATTTTTCATTGTTAATTGCTTGATTTAATGTAAAATCCTATCCTCTAAAATACCTTGTGTTTTGTAGAAAGAAAAAAATTTCCAAGATTTTAAGTGGACAAGTGAACATTGGAAACATCAGAAGAGAAATCCATAGTCTTGGACTTGAAATATCTTAGAGATTTTTTTTTTTTTTTTAGTGCCTTTGGATATATTTCTAGGTCTAGGGAGACTTAAGAGGACTAGAAATTGGAACTGGCCTGCGTGTTTCCTGGTCGGGGTTTATTACAAGGAAAGAAACTTTGGCTTACACCAAAAGGTGATTTAGAGCTAATTCAAATAATAGTCCTGGCATTATATGTGGGAAACAGGACAACAGACAGAAGTTATTTTGAGGATGACCACATGCACCCTTATATTGTTCCTCTGCATTGCTTATTTCAGAGGGTAGAACTTTTTAGGGGGGGACAGGGTCTCACTTTTGTCATTAAGGTTGGCCCTGAACTCACTATGTAGCCCAGGCTAGCCTCAAACTCACAGTAGTACTCCTTCCTGCCTCTGCATCCTGAATGTTGGGATTACAGGCTCTAGCCATCACAGTATGTGGTATTGGGGTTGAACATGGGATCTTGTGCTTGCTGGGCTGACGCTGGCACCACTCAGCCAAACCTCAGCCCCAGAGTATAGAACTATTGGACACATTTGTGAGGGGTAATGCTGGATCTTTATTATTTTTTTAATCCTTTGGATTATTGTATCTACTTGATGACACATCTGTTCTGCTTGAACTTGATTTGCTTCCCTTCAACTTGGGTGACTTTTCTGGTTTCCTCTCAAAATATTTTCCTCTTTTGTCTTTCTCTCCCCCTATTTCTTTCTTCCTTCAAGCCAGTCATGGGCCAGCTAGCTCTGTGTGTTTTCAGCAGGTTGGTCTTTGAATTTGACAAGAATGGAAAATTAGTTTCCAGTCTAGCTGGCAACGTAAGTTACTGACATGAGGTGACTTGAAATCTGATTTCCCACTGAGATTTCCTATTGGCACAATGTGCTGTACACATTATTATGGCACTTTTTGATTGTGATTTTCTTGGATAATGTTCTTTTCTAACTTTGCGGTTTCTGTGTGAGTCTGCTTGTTGAGCCTGCTGCTGTGATTTTTATCTTACACCTGATAAAGTTTTCTTCTCATTTGTGTAGGTTGCACAGAGCATTGAGGATCATCATCAAGAAGTGATTGGTTTCTGCAGAGAGAATGGTTTCCATGGCTTGGTGGCATATGACTCTGATTATGCACTGTGCAACATCCCCTACTACTTCAGTGCCCATGCCCTAAAACTGAGCCGCAACGGGAAAAGTCTCACGACAAGCCAATATCTGATGCATGAAGTTGCCAAGCAGCTGGACCTGAACCCAAATCGTTTTCCTATTTTTGCTGCTTTGTTAGGTAGGTGGAGCAGTGTGAAAACTTTATTTTACTTTATAAGGCAGTTGTAATACTGTGAACATATTGGACATTTAAGTTGTTTCAGTACTCAGATGTTCTGATTTTGTACATTAAATTTAAAAGAACCAGGAATGCCCTCTTCCTTAGCATTCTTTGTAGTATTTTTTGGTATTGTTGGTGTACTGATTTTGTTCTTGTGCATTTTCTTTATATATTGTTCTATCTGGGCTGAAAAGCTAGCCTTTTGAGTGAACTCAAAGTTTTGGAAAAGTAATATTTCTAAATCACGTGTTAACACATACCTAGTATGGAAGTTAGGTATTTAAACCTTTGGGATGGGTTATAACAGAAGAAAATATGATGTGGCTTTGGCCCTGTTATATTTCCTCCTCATATTCCAGACACTTACTAGTTTAAAAGAGAAACAAGAATCAATTATTTTAAGTACCCTCTTGGAGGAATACCTTATGCTGTTTGCCAAGAAAGGATGAATCTTGTTTTAGTTAAGATTTTATCTGTTTCCTTTAAGTACTGTGTTTCTGAGAGGTACTGTGTTCCTCTTCTACTTCAGATCTGCCTTGTGTATTTTCTGTCTTTGCTTTTTTGTCAGCCCACCAATGTGTGCATGTCTCAAGCTACTTTAATACCCAGCTCTAACTTGCTAAGTTTGTAATAATTGTGTTCAACTATGCAACTAAATATGCTTGAGAGCATTGTTCCTATGATATGACTCTGATTCTGGTGGGAGTTGAGGCCCGTTTGGAAGTGGCTTGGTCTCCAGCGAAGTTATTGTGCTTGCCTTCATTTTATATACTGGGGAGTGCAGCAGCCCAGGCCTGGCCTGCCTGTGAGAGCAGTTATATTGGGGGTCATTGTTAAAAATTTCTAGTTATCAGAAAGATTATTGTAAGTATCCCAAAAAGAAGTTTATTACATAAGAAATCAATTAACAAAAGTATGATATCACAACTTATTTATATGGATCTAATTTCAAATTTAGTTTCTTAGAGAACTCTTTTGATTTGGGACTTTGGAAGATTATAAGTTAATGTAAATATTTTTGAATATTAAAATACAAATACAAAAGGATACTTTAATAAAAGGGGATTGTGTGGGTGGGTGGCACATTGTATGCAGTGTTCTGTGTTTGCTTGGGTCTTCATGCAAAATGACTTCTTCATGTTCATTGACTTTTCAGTGGATGTGAAATTTGCATGCTCTTAGGATGTGGTGGCCTTAGCAAATTTGAAATGTGGAGGAATGCCTGATTTTCTTATTTAAGAAATATTGAATTCATTTCTTGAGTTAATGCTAGCTCATTCTTTTCTAGTGACTGTATTTTGAAGTAAATGCAAAACAAAGTACTAACATTTTATCAATTAATTGAGGCTTTAGAATCACTTCATAAAGTTTAGGAAAAGTATAGGTAAGCTGTTCATTGGTGAGCTTTTTTTATGTTATATTTTATAAAAGTTTCAGTATCCTCAAATGAGAAATTTATTTTTCTTTTCTGCTTTATAATAGAAAGTATAGCTTTGTAAGTTTTTGTTTTAGGGAAGTTAAGTGGAATATTCTTTGGGGTATTTGAGCTATGTTTTCATAGAGCTGATGTTGAAATTGGCTTAATATTTTTTTTCAGACTGAATCCTTAAAAAGCCCAACAAATACACACACATACAGACTGACACTGAGTATTTCACAGTAAAATTTTGTGCAGTCCATTAACAGAGGAAAGCAGAACAGAGTAGAGTCAACCTGGAGATTTAAAGGTTTACCTTCACTCATCCGGACATACTGGTAGTTCATACATGTTTTAGTGTGTTTGTGTGTTTGGAATATTATCATTTATTACTGTTGCAAATGATCTCACTTTGCTTTGCTTTCCATCAGCAGCTAATTAATGAATCTATCTTAATATAGAAATGATTAAGTCATGTTATAAAAGTCACAGAGTTATTTAGGAAATTGCTTCTTCTAAATTAGATTGAGATAACTGACATACAGTCATTAGTATATTAGGCATTCATTGATACTGTGAGAGTAGTGTGTTCCCTCCAAAATATTTCTTACACTGACGAGGGAGCCTCAGTTCAATTCTCAGTATTTTACTCCCCCACCAAAATCTCAGTTGAATGCACTTATTGGTAGACTGTGAAGCAGTAGCAATAGGAGGGACAGCTCAGTGGCTCAGAGTACTGTTGTACTGTTGTACATCAGTCACGTATTCGTGGGTAGTGATTCATGCTCCCCTAATTATCATTTAGTCTTGGTAAGAAAGATTTTATAACTTTAGGTTCCACATTTGACTGTTGCACCTGGGACGTGAAATTCTGAGTCACAGTTGTTTTGTGAATAGATGAAAACTTGGCATCTAGTTGGTCTTATTAGAACTTTCACAAGCTGTGTTTATTTAATTAATACTGTACTGGGAAGTTGCTTAAGTTTATACCACTGTGTGGTCCTTAGTTTAAATGTTAGAATTGTATTTGAGGCTGCTGCAAGGAATTTGCTTGCTATGTGTTGTTTTATGTTAAACAGGGAAGAAATGTTCTGCATTGTTGTTTGGATCTTGTATATAATCTGATAAAATATTTGGAATTTGTATATAGTGTATGAGTAAACATGCAGGGATTTAGAAGTTTTCCCTCTGTCACTTAATGATGGTTGCTTATTTACATTCATGTGACGTTGTCCACATTTATATTATAGGAAATCATATACTACCTGATGAAGATCTGGCTTCCTTTCATTGGAGTTTACTTGGTCCAGAGCATCCACTAGCTTCACTAAAGGTACAAACTTCATTTCAGCACTTACCATAACCATTTATTTTGTTGTTACTTTAATATGTTATGTTCTTTGTGATAGAAGGGAATGTGCTAGTAAGCAGGGAGTGTTGTGTTCCCCTCTGAGGTACTGTGCTGATTTAGAAAACATCAATCTTTCCTTCCTTGTTCCTAACACTGGAATGTTAGATAAATTTAAACGTCCTTGGAGAATTGCCTTTGTGGAATGTCATGTATGTAGGTAAAAGGAAATATTTGAGTTGGAATTTTTCTGTATTAATTTTTTACTTATATTAATTTTTTCAATAGGTAATGTAGTTATTTGTCACTTCAACATCTTTTAGATGATAAATTTCATAACTTAATGATCTGTAGCAATAAAATATTGAAATGCTTTTTGTTTGGGTGGTGAGAGTGACCCAAATTCATTATAGAGATGGTCCATTTGTGCTGTTTTATTAACTGTTAATATGCTGTTATATCTTTCTTGCTGTGGTTGCTGCCCTGTGTCGCAGTAATGAATTTCAGGAGGGCTCTTCACTCTGGTTTTCTGAAGTGAGGGGGCTAATGGGTTTGATATGAGCAGCATAATATTGAGTAAGATTGGTTGAGCCACCATGATGTTAAAGCTCTCACTTTCTAGTGACATCTGTGGTTGTAATTGTCACTTGTTAGGCACATGTTCCCTTCATGACTTGAGGAATTGGAAAAATGGACCGAACATTGAATCTGCTTCCAGCTCCGGGACTAGCTTCTGTATAGTTGAGGGATGAGTATAAAGTGAACAGGTTTGAGAGGTGGTCTTCCTTGGAACCTTCTGATTCTGTCAGGATCACCCTCTCCCTATAATTTTTTTTTTTTTTTAAGGAGTAGGAGGATTTACTGAAAGATAGCTTCTCTCTAAGAGACAGAGGGGGGAACAGAAAATGAGTTATCTGAGTTAAACATTCTCATTAAAAATGGGAAAATGAGTTAAACATTCAAAGATGTTTTATTGAACAAAGCATGAGGTGAGGTGAGTTCAAGGTGAGCAAAAATTATAAGGCCCAATGGAAAATTACAAGGTGACATGAGGTGGGGGCCAAACCATGACCAACCAATGAGATTATAGTTGTAGTTACCCAGAAAATATTGATTAAATGGGGATTAAATGGGAAAACAAGTCACATAAAAGGAATTTCCAGAGAGGAAATGGGCTTATCAGTCACTGCTGTCCATTCCCTCGGGAAGGAGTTCTTTTCTTTTTATAATGCTGACCAGTGAATGTACCTCAATTGTTTTTCTGTACTGTAGGCCCAACCTCATTTAGCTGCCTTTTAATAATTTCTAGCTAACTTTTAGATCTCTTCAATGTTCCTTTCTAAAGAAGTACCCTTCACTGTGCTTGTTGGAGAAGACTTTCCAGAGAGCTAACTTAAATGCACCCTAGATAGAAGTCATAGTGTAGTTTAGCAGTTATGAACTTTTTATAAGGTTAGTCTGGTGAACCCCGGTAAGAGGGATCCACATTTGTTGTTGGTTCCATTTCTATGACAGCTTGGAGTTTGGCAGTCTCCGTTAGCTCTTACATTCTTTTATTGATGGAGGTTATCTGTAAGTCTCATATTTTGTCATAAATCGCTCCAGTTTTAGCAACCATGGTTGCTTTAGCAGTTGAATCCCTCTTATCACAAGTAACTGGCACACAGAAGCAGACACTGGAAGCTTTGTCTTGAAGTCCAGCAGCCACAGAGAAGGAAAGTTCCTCTATCAAACACCCTGTCCCTTCTTGGCAGAAGACCTCCAAATGATAGTGGAGGAACACATGTAACTTGCAAGCCTTCTAGATATATGAGAGTTTGTGCTAGATAGTTTGTTTGAAAGTTTGTTTCTAGATATATGAGGGTTTGTGCTCTCCAAAATCAAATGATGAGTTTTAGGAACAACAGAGATGAAGAGTTGGAAAAATTGAGAGAAAGATTGCTTTTAAGAGCGACAAAGGGGAGACCGTTCCCCTATAAATATTTTAATCAGAGTGTCTAGTTCCAAATTAGAGTTTTTCTTCCTACATATTAAATTATACTTTATCTGTTCTTGAAGGTTCAAGCTGAATTCCTTTGCCACTTCTTGAATTGTGTTCCTGGTTATTGAAATCTCTTTTCCTTCTTCAACTTCTACTAGTTTGCTATAATATGTTTTCCTTTTTATTCAAATACAGTATATATTTCTTGGTTAGGGTTGTTTTCAACTTCTATTTGAAAGTTTTCTCCCTCTGAGAAATTGCGTACTTGTTTGCTTTCTTTCTTTTTTTTTTTTTTTAAGTTTTTTTGAGACAGGGTCTCACTTTGTAGTTCAGGCTGGCATCACAGCAATCCTCCTGCCTCTGCCCTCAAGTGCTGGGATTACAGGCGTGAGCCACCATGCCCGGTACTGTGGTATGTGGTACTGATTGCTGCTGCTGGGCGTGAGTCTCCACACCCAGTATTGTATGTGGTTAAGGGAAATCGAACCAGGGCCCTTGCGCTTGCAAGACAGGTGCTGGAACCACTGAGCTAAATCCCCGGCCCCTTACTTGTTTGCTTTTGACCTTGAAGGACAAGTGCTTTTTATTATGCTCTTTGTGGTGGAGTCCCTCTTGTTTGTTTTCAGGCACAAAGTGATAGATCTCAAAGGTGTGGCTGAGCTCTGTGATACTGTGATGGTCATGCTGGGTGAGAAAGTGCAGTCTGGAATCTGCTGGGTTTCAGAGTATTGTGCCTGTTTAAGTGTTACACTTTTGTAAGTAGAGGCACTGATGGAGCTTGGATTTGTTTTGAAGGACATATCAGGCCACAAGTCTCATTTGAGCTGTTCTTGTGTCATGTGTCTCAGGCCCAGAAGTGGAGAGCAATTTGAAAAATTACTGGAAAACCAGCTCAGTTTGTAATAATGTCGTGAGTTTTTTCTATTTTTTTTTTTTTTAAGAAAACATTTAAACATATTAAACGTTGAAAGAATAGCGAAAGTTGCAGATGTCATTACTCTTCACCTATAAAACTTAAGTTGTATCTCCACCACCTAAAAATAAGGACATCCTTTCAATCTTAATGCTATAATTACATCAATTAAAGAACAATTCCCTACTGTGAATTTGAATACTAAGTCCATATTTGGATTTTTCCCTGTTATTTATAGTGCTTTTTAAAGGTGAGTTCAATTAATATGCATTGTTAGTATGTGTGTTTTGAAATTAGCTAGGTATTTTTACAGCATCAGGGGAGCAATCCAAAATAATCTGTCCAATTACATGATAGCTTGTGCAATTTTCCCTACAAGTTAGCTGGGTGTGGTGGTGCTTTGCTTTGTAATACTAGCTACTCAGTACGTTGAGGCAAAGAGAATTGTGAGTTGGAGGCCAGTCTGGGTGGTAATGTAGCAGGACTCTGTCTCAGAATTTAAAAAGAGAAAGA
>PVIR01038682.1:0-14384 GCA_004026965.1 Petromus typicus | reverse complement strand
CAGGCGTGAGCCACCACGCCCGGCACTGTGGTATGTGGTACTGGTTGCTGCTGGGGTGAGTCTCCACACCCAGTATTGTTATGTGGTTACCGGGGAATCGAACCCGGGTCCTTGCGCTTGCGAGACAGGCGCCGGAACCACTGAGCTAACTCCCCGGCCCTGTTAGGTGCTTTTGATCCATGGGAGTTTAGACATCCTCCCTAAAGAATAAGCCCACAATTTCCCCCCAGAAAGAAAGAAAAGGTAGTTAGTGTGTGTTGGATGTAGAATCAGCTTGGATTTCTTTTCCCCTCCTCTATTGTCAGCAGAGTGCAGAGCCTGCCTGTAGGAATGAGGGATGGGGCACACCCTCTCGGGGCTCCAGGTGTCCTCCATGTGCAGCTACTGAGAGGAAGCCATAATGTTCCATTATTCCGTGGAAAATCTCTCCTGGTGGTTTCTGAGAGGAAAGTAAAGCGGGTTGAGGGGCAGTGTTGAGTGTGAAGGTTGACAGAGGAAATCTGCTCTGCACCTTCTGGGTTTGGTCTCCCTTGAGCTGCACTGGTTTTTGTGAGCGGCTTACTTTATTCCTCGTGGAATAACTGGTGTCTCTGGTGTGACACTATAGCCTTTTAAGATTCAGCTTTCTCTATTTGGCGTCCAGGTCCTAACATCTCTAACACAAGCAGAGAGGTGAAAGAAGGTACTGGTTTCTCTTTAAGAGAAAGTCTCTGCACTCTTGTGGAGTGTCTTCCTGAAGTTTTTGTTGTGGTGGTTTGAAGAATTGACAACTGTTCCTTTTTAGAGTAATGTTTCTCTTTTTTCCCTTGCTTACCGTAGGCAAATAAAGTTTAAAGGAGTTGAAAAACAGCTCTGCAGTAGAGAAATATCTGTATTTAGCTTTGTGTAGTGTAAAAATCTTGGCAACTTTTTAGTGTGGAAGACATCGTTAGGAATGACACAGTGGTTCCCACTGAGGCACGGGCATGTGGCTCGACCCCCGCAGAAGCAGTGTGGTGCTCCTGGCCACCAGCAGGTGGGATCTCATAGACAGGTGCATGGTATCATCTTGAATATTATTCTCAGGCGTGGTCAGCCTGTGGTGACAGCATCAACTCACCTCAGAGTTCATGGCATATACTGAACGAGGTGAAGACTAGAAAAACTGGTTACCTCATAGAATAATATCTCAGTCCCCTCTTCCACAGCAAAGGAGCAGAAATACAGATGTCAATTACTATCAGTATGACCTGAAACAAACTGCTTAATCTCTTTGTGGCTTAGTTTATCTGTGAAGTGGAGAAGATAATAATAGTCCTAGTCCCTACTCACAAGGATATTGTAAAGATTGAGTAAGATACCAAATAAAATAGGGCCCAGAACATTCAGCCCACCCAGCACTTGATGTTAGAAGCTGTTATTATCAATAATAATGATATTGATATTAGTAATTATCTAGTAGCGATATGAATTCAGGAACACTGTTGAAAGATTATAGACATTTGGATACAGATTAGTTTTTAAGCACATTTCCTATGAGAAAGGAATTTTTTTCCTTTTAAAACGGAGTTATTTTAGCTTTAAAAAAACCAATTCTGTACTGGGTGCTTCCTTGTCCTTTAATTCTTATTTTGTTTTGCTGTTTTTTAAAACTTTACTGCTGTGGTACTGAAAGGTTGGGTCCACTAATACTTTCTTCTGGAGACTTGCATATGAACAGTATATCTATAATTGATAGGTAAAACTTAGCTTATTAAAAAATTAAAAAGACATCCTACAATCAATCCGGAAGAAAATGTCTGTTATTGACTCATAAGTGCTTCTTCCATCACTGCTTTTTGGTCTCGTGAACCGAGTAGTAGTAGTTATCTTCCACAAGATCATTACAGCAGGGCTGGGGTATGGCTCAGTGGCAGAGCATATCCTGCTTATCCTGGGGGAGACCTGGGTTTGAGCCTCAGCACGGGGGCTGGAGGGAACCTGATCATTAAAATAGGTGAGAATCATGAGCACCCCTTGGGCCCATGCTTTACTTTGTCCACCTTGTAGGTGTTTGGGGGTAAGTACCGGTACTGCCTTTTACAGATGAAAGGACTGAGTCTAGGTGACTTGCCCGAAATCCTCCAGCTGGTGAGTGGCAGGGTTAGATGGGGACCTGAGTGATCTTGCCTGCACAGTGTACCTTCTTAATCACTTCTGTAACCAGCCTCCCTTGACTGCTTGCTTGCCTGAGATGTGCTGGGCTTATAAATGATAGATTTCGGTGGTCTGAATTTGACAAAGTGGAGAAGAAAGAGGTGTCAGTGAAAGTATAAGACAGAGTGATATAGATTAAAATTGTGTCTCTTCAGAAATGTCTTATTCTTAGCTAGCAGTCTTAAAGTTAATATTTTTACTTTCTTAACTTTGTAAACATAGAAAACAACATAGTAAAAAGGATTATAGAAAGTGGTTTAAAAAACCCAGCTGTTGGGCCGGGGAGTTAGCTCAGTGGTTCTGGCGCCTGTCCTTCAAGCGCAAGGACCCGGGTTCAATCCTCGGTAACCACATAACATACTGGGTGTGGAGACTCACGCCCAGCAGCAGCCAGTACCACATACCACAGTGCCGGGCGTGGTGGCTCACGCCTGTAATCCCAGCACTCGGGAGGCAGAGGCAGGAGGATTGCTGAGATGTGAGTTGGAGGCTGAGCTGAGTGCCAGCCTGAAACGCAAAGTGAGACCCCGTCTCAAAAAAACCTAAAAAAAAACAACAACAACAACAAAAAAACCCAGTTGTTGCTAATGACTTGCTGTTTATTTTTTATTTTTCTAGTGATGCTTCAGAGAAAAAGTTATACAGAATGAATTGGTATAATGTAATGTTTAATATGAAAAAAAGATTAAGTTCATGAATTTTGAGAAAATAAAAATCTAAAGTCTTTATTTCCTGATATTGAATAATTTAAAGTTTTTGGGACTTGTCAATCTTGTTTATTATGGTTTGCATACATTTTCTTATTTATGAGGTTAGGATGATGTTGTGTACTTTGTATAACTGCAAGAATTAGAAAAAAGTGTTTAACCATCTCAGAATGCCCCATAAAGTAGCAGTCAGATGACACACTGGGGTAAAGTATCATCTTTGAATAATGAAGCTGGTGATTTATTTCTGGTGCATATTGAATACTTACATGATATTTATAAATATGATTTAAAGTAATAAGGCTCTGTTTTAAAATTTTGAAGTACAACATGAAATTTTGATGAAATCAGTATTATGCTGGTAATATGCATTCTGGTAATATTAAAATAGCTAAATTACCACAGGCTGGAGAAACGTAAAGATTATTTGTACATAAGATGTATTTTTACAACTCAAAATTTATATTGCTTTATAATTATCTACTGAAACTTTTATTTTTAATTTTGTCATTTAAAAATTGATTTTATTGGTACATTTTATATATACATTATGAGCATATTTAACATTGAGAATTTGTATCTGTGCTTGACATTTCTTTATTCTCATTTTTATCCACTAAAACCTTTAAATTAGTAGGAATTTGTCATTCAAAAGTTGACTGTAGCCATTACATTTTTTTTTTTTTTTTTGAGATGGGATCTTGCTTTGTAGTTCAGGCTGGCCCTGAGCTCAGCCTCAAACTCACATCAATCCTCTTGCCTCTGCCTCTCCAGTGTTGGGATTACAGGTGTGAACCACCATGCCCGGCACTGTGGTATGTGGTACTGGTTGTTGCTGGGCGTGAGTCTCTATGCCCAGTATGGTATGTGGTTACCAGGGTGTTGAACCTGGGCCCTTGCTCATGCAAGACGGGCGCCCGAACCACTGAGCTAAATCCTTGGCTCCCTTTTTTTTTTTAAGTTTTTGAGACAGGGTCTTGCTTTGTACTTCAGGGTGGTCCTGAACTCAGCAGTTCTCCTGCCTCTGCAATCCTTTGGACTCGCCTCCCAAGTGCTGGGATTACAGGCGTGAGCCACTACGCCTAGCATTGTGGTATGTGGTACCACAGTTGGTACCTTGCTGGTAGTTGTGAGTCACCATGCCTGGCATTGTATGTAGTTACCAGGAATTGAACTAGGACCTTGCTCTTGCAAGGCAGGCGCTGGAACCACTGAGCAAAATCCCAGCTGTATATTTTAAACTATTTTTTAGGAAATAAGCTTATCTTCTGCTGTTGAAGAAAAAAGATTGATTTCTTTTTTCTATACCTCCATAGTAGTTTAAAAAGATAAAAATGTTTATTTGACATGTATTGCTTTTTCCTTATGGAAGAAATGAAAGGGGATGTCACCAAATAGAACATTCTACTTTAATGTGTACATCAGCATTTTGGTTTCTTGACAGAATTGTGTGCTTAGAGTTGCCATCCCATTGGGAAGCATTATGCAAGTTACCAAAGCCGTCTCCTGCTCCAGATACAGACATGGTTTTGTGACTGCAGGGTTCCTACAGATTGGATGGTTTGTGGTGCAGAGCAAAGTACAAAGGCTTCGAATATCTCATCTTAGCTTCCCTATATCTAACGAAGAGGCTGGAACCAGGAGGCTGGGATATTTTCCTGTTACACATCTGTTTCTGCAAGCCTCTCTTGTTTGTATCAGAGGTGATGAACTTTTAAAATTAATTACTGAATACTGTGTATTCCTGAAGCAGACTTCAGCATGTGCCATGGAAGCTTTAGCGGTGGCCTCTGAGCATCATATTCTAGAAAACCCTACTCACAGTTGTTTTGTTATGTGGCAGTTTATTTTACTGCATCTTTTTCAGTTACTTTCTAAGGCTTTTTTGGCCATAGGTGGCGCTGTTGCATCTCTTTTAAAAAACACCTACTATTCCTGTTTGTAAAAGATTTAAACAAGGTTCCTTTAATTTGATTTCTTTACTTAATACCTCAGCATAGCACGACATCCATTATATTTGGTTACCTAGAAAAAGTATTCTAGTTATATCTTAATTTTGTTCTGTCATCTCAGCGTGAAGGTCTTAGGCATGCTGTGAAAACAATGTTGAAATTGGACTTTTCCAATATTAGAAGCCAGATAGCCATGATTTTATAAAAGAGGTAGAAACCATCCCTGGAATGTCTTAAAGCTGAAAAGACTGTTGAATTCCCTGAGTTTTGAGGCCCTGTTGTGCATCAGGAAAGTCACTTGTATCAGTAGAAGAATTTAGTTTTTAAAATCCTGACTTGATTTGAATGCTGTTGCTACACTTAGCCATGTAAATTGCCTCCCTTTTTCCTCAAAGGTTTTTCCCCCTCGTGTGAAATGCTGATAATCAACAATCTTGAGAACTAGACAGGGTGTATGTAAAGCGTTTAGTATAGTGATCATCTGGTGAAAGATTCATACACATTGGCTATCATTTGTTGGTGAGATATCATTTCATACGGTTTGGTAACTACTGAGGAATTACAATAAGAAGAAGCAGTTTAATGAAGAAAGGCCCAAATAAGAAGTGAGTGAACATTTGGGGAGGGTTAGTTAGTAGCTCCTGTAACATAATTAGCAGCAGCCTTGGTACGATGTGGGCCTTGGGGACTTAGTATGAACCTAACTTAAGCCACAGAGTTACTTGTTAATCAGTATTCTGAGGCTTAATTCTTTATCTGCTTATTAACTAGAATTTTGTTTTTTTTGAGACAGGGTTCAGGCTGTCTCTGAGCTCAGCCTCAAACTCACATCACAGCAATCCTCCTGCCTCTGCCTCCCGAGTGCTGGGATTACAGGCGTGAGCCACCACGCCCAGCACTGTGGTATGTGGTACTGATTGCTGCTGGGCGTGAGTCTCCACACCCAGTATTGTATGTGGTTAACTGGGGATCGAACCTGAGTCCTTGTGCTTGCAAGACAGGCGCCGGAACCACTGAGCTAAATTCCCGACCCATAACTAGAATATTTTTACCCAATAATGAAAACCTATTTTCCTCACCTACCAATTGAGAGGTTAGACCAAAGATGTAGATAATTGAAATGTCTCTTTTTGTTATTGATGAAGTTCAAAGAGTGAACTTTATAGATATAGTACGATGTATATCTTAGAACTATTCTCCAAATTTAGACTAACCGAGCCAGTCCTGTCAGCTCTGGACCAAGGAGGGCCTTCTGAGGGGCTTTCTGCTTAGACTAGAGCAAACATTTTGTGTGCTTCTTGGGGAGACTGCCACCATCAGTCTTAGAGCAGAGTGTCCTGGGTGCCTTCCGAGGGGAGCTAGCACTCAAGGGAAAGCAAGCATCTTGATGTAGTGCTCAGTAGAAAGCACCTTGTTTGTTTGCTTTTAATTTTGGTGGTAGCTTAGACTGCAGTGGTTTTTAGTCTGTGTATTTAAAAATAGAGATTACTATATACAAAATAGCTCTTGAATAGTACCATAATCATGGGGCTTATTCTCTATATAGACAATTGAATAAATATGTTACTGTAGTAAGACTGTGTATGCTAATAAGGCATTTTAAAAAATCTTGTCAAGCTGTTTACAAATAATAGTGAATTATAAGCATGGCTCTAGTAGCTTGTAGCTCTTGGGGTATATTTTGCTATGATGGGAAATTAACATTCTGAGGAGAAAACTAACTAGATCTTATTGATATTTTGGGTTGTTTAATAGATAATAAAGACTTTCTCAAGCCTTTTCTTCTTCTCTTTCTTCTCCTTCTCCTTCTTTTTTTGTACTGGGGATTGAACTCAGGACCTTATGCTTTTAAGGCAGGCACCAGAACCATTGAGCTAAATCCCCAGCCCCATTATTATAAGCTTCATAATAATGAAATTAATCATTTTATATTTTAAATTAATTACACAGCTGCCTTCTAAACGTTGGAAATCTTTAGCTCAAGGAACTGTCCAATAATTGCACGTGTGTGTGTGGGAGCTTGACTGATTGATTTAGGGGAGTGGCACTAAGTCCATATAGCCTTCTCCCCCGTTTTCAGGGTGCGGACATCTATTTCCACAAGTGCTATTTCTTTGTGGCTTGGCTTACTTGTAGAAATAAGACATTTTTATACTGGTTTCAAAAGAGTTAGGAGCATGAGCTTAGAAAGTGGAAAGAGAAGGAGGTAAGGAGGTACTTTACAGTTTGTTTGGGACATGAGTAATAGCTTTCCTTTGTTTTGTTCCACAGCAAAACACTACACTGGTAACACACTTATTCAGAATTGTCTTTCTGATCAGATACAAGTGTCTCACATTTTTCAAGGATAAGTGAATTATGAAATGTGTATTACTAGTTATCTTTTAAAAAGTAGTTTTGTTTTCCAAATAAAAGACCATAATCTGTTCTTTCTTCCAGGGGCACAAGAAGTTCTCATTGATCCAGGTACATGACCTCTGTGCTTAGTTTCGTTTGGTTCTTTATTTTTTAAAGTGCTTGTTTCATGGTGGTGTGAATGAATGGTTAAAATTTCTGGATTGTGATTTTTGGAACATTCTGATTTAAGTTTCTTTAAATCAGAACTGTTAAAAGCCTGATTATTGTTTGGTCTTTGTTTGATGGGGCACCCTATTGCTTTATGTTGTTTGTTGAAGAGGAAAATTTTCCTTCTAGCATGGTAAAGTGAATGATGTGAAAATTGTGCCTTTAATTCTCGGAATGCATTGCGCATGTCTGTCCTATTAATTTTGAAGTCATTTATAGTAATGATTTTGCTCTGATTTCATGGCTTATGCTCTTTTCAACACCAGTTCCAATTCCCGACTGCGTTTTGTGTATGTCTTCTTAATAGGGAAGTGCATTTTGTATTTTTTACACAAGTGGGTTTTTTCTTTCTTAATACCATTTGTAATTAATACAGCAAAAATGTGTTATTATGATGTTTAATTATTTCACTATAAACTCTATTATTTTTTGGCTTAATCAGAAACAATGACAAAATAATGGAAAAATGACAAACTTTTTCCTTGGAAGAATACAAGTGAGGCAGCTGAGCTTACACAGGCTTTGTGGCCTGAACATCTGTTTCATTTCATTGTGAATTTTGATTTTCAAATGGAGTTGCCTCTGGTTTTCATTTTATTATCTTTTCTGTAGGCTGATGGTTAAGTTTCTTGGTAGGGCTTGTAGGAAGCATACAAGAAGCATAACAGATATTTTCAACAGACCCAAGTGGCTGATGAGAAAGCCACCTGAGGGCAGGGCCTCCTCTTGTCAACCAGAAGTTGGATGATTGTGGCTCAGCTGATGAAAATTAGTCGATGTTGAATGCATTGATGTTTGATCATTAGACATCATCGAGTCCAGTGCACCCAGTGATACCTGATACAAAGGGCCATATTACTTCTTGGGGAACTGTGTTCATACATCACGTAGAAATAGTTGAGAGCTACTTCTAAAAGTCAGATTTTCTCCTGATGAGAAAAATCAGTTTTTTATTGAGAAAAAATGTTGTAAAATAAAGTTGTATAGAGATGAAATTGAGGTCAGAGTGCTGGGAGTAAAGATGAAATTGCTTCTGAGAGATTTTATCATTGAGGATGTCCAGGCCCCTGCTGTAGAACGGAAAGCTACAGGAAAGGACACTGATACTTGCTGGTGTCAGCATTTGAGGGCATCTTCTTTGAAGGGCCTAAAGAAGAATAATAATTACTCAGCTTATCTAGGGGAGAGCAAGAAAAAAGAACTGAGTTCTGTTCTTCCCCATATCCAGTTGCTGTCTCACAGGCTGTTCCTCCCCCCTCACCCCTTGCTGGCTGCTCTTCCAGGGGTCTTGGGATTGGGACTGGCCACTCATGCTGACACTTGGCTGTCTTTCAGGAACCCCCGCCTCTGCTGTGGATGAGCTAGTGGCAAGTCCACTGGGAAGGAATCTCTTCACAGCTCCTAGAAACAGTGAGATTGGTTCTCCACAGTCTTTGTGTCTGAATAGCTAACATTCTCTCAGGGTGATAAAATTGTTCAGCCTTCCAGAAAACTCATTTACATGAAAGCACCATAAAATTACACCACTTCTCTTTGTTTTTGAGTTTTAAATGGATATAATAGTCGAAGAAAAATGGTTTCTGATTTTTTTTCCTACTTGATTTCTTCACAACATTTCCAAAGCCAAAAGAAGAGTTTGATGAATGCCTGCTCCATTGCTTATTCCCAGAATGCCATTTCTAGTTGAGGCAGGAGATTAGGGTATGGCAAAGAAGCTGGATAATCAGGTGTGGCCTGCCAATCAAGAGAGCCAGAAAAGGGGGTGGAACATAGATTGTGACCTATCCATTATGGAAACTATCAAGTCACGGAAAGGTGGATGCACAGAACAACTTCTGATAGTCTACATCTGAAGTTAAGAGAAGATATAAAAGATGGTTAGCGTTGACTTCAGGGCCACAGCTGCTCTCTTGTTCTTACTGTGACTTGTCCTGTGTGCGGGATGTACCTTTGCTTCTCTTATTTCTTCTTCCTTCTCCTCCTCCTCTTCTTCTTCATTTTAATATGTGGGAAACTAGAATGTGTCATACAGTTTTTTCTTTGTTGTAGTTATTGGTACATTATAGGTATACATTATGATCACATTCATCATTGAGAATTTGTACCTGTACATGACATATCTTGATTCTTATTTTTTCCATTCCCCTCCTCTCCCTTTGAACTGCTCTTATTTCTTTCTACATTTTTATCTTTTTACATGTAATTTCTTTATTTTTGTTGCTTTTTCTTCTTTTCCCTTTTATTATTTATTTATTTATTTTGAGACAGGGTCTTGCTTTGTAATTCAGGCTGGCCTTGAGCTCAGGCGTGAACTGACAGCAATCTTCCTGCCTCTGCCTCCCGAGTGCTGGGATGATAGGCGTGAGTCATCATGCCTGGCACTGTAGTATGTGGTACGATTGCTGGTGGGTATAAGTCATCATGCCCAGTATTGTTGTATGTGGTTACCAGGGATTAAACCCGGGCCCTTGTGCTTACAAGCAGGTGCCAGAACTGAGCTAAATCCCTGTCCCTGGTTTTTGTATTTTTAAGGCATGATATTGCTTTATAATTCAGGCTGGTCTTGAACTCTCACTATGTAGTCCAAACTGGCCTTGAACTCACTCCTGTCTCGATCTCCTGAGTGCTAGGATTACAGGTGTGTGACACCATGCCTGGCTGTCTGCTTTTAGTTAAATGAACCTTGTATTTTCAAATTCATTGATTGTCCAATTCAGTTCACCACGCCTTCCAGCAATATTATGGTGAGGCTTTGGGTTCTCATTCTGCATTTTAAGTAGAATGGTTCTTTTTTCAAAGTCTGCTTTCCTCATATTTCTGTACATTTTGTGTAATTCAGCAAGTACTTCAAGGAAAACAATCTTTTGGTTGATTTCACTTGACTCATGTTTGCTTTCTCCATTTTTATGTTGAGAGAGGTTTCTTCTTCCTGTAGTAAACATTGGCAGTTGGTACCTCCTTATATGAGAGCATTTTTTGATCTTTTACAGTTTTTAACAGTTTTAAATTTTTAAACCTATTTAAAATGTATAATTGAGTAGTTCTTAGTGTATTGAGGGTTGTATATCCATCCCCACAGTTAACTTTAGGACATTTCATTATCCTGGCAAGAAGTCCCTGTACCCACTTGCACCACTCTCCATTTTCCCCATTCTCCCATAGTCTCAGGCAGCTACTATTCCATCTTGTTCCCCTGTGCATTTGCCTGCACTGCAGATTTTTTTTTTCTTGTGGTGCTGGCATTGAAACTCAGAACCAACCTTATACTTGCAAGGCAGGTGGCAGCACCACTGAGCTAAATCCCCAGCCCCACATTTCATGTTAAGTGACATCAAGTAGCATGTGGTCTACTGTGACTGGCTTCTTTAAATTCAATACTTAATTTATTTTTATTGCTGAATGATATTCTACTACCTTGACACACCACATTTCCTTTATCCATTTGGTCAGCTGATGGGCATCTTCATTGTTTTTGTATTTTGGCTATTATGAATAATGATGCTCTGAACTCTTCAGTACCAGTTTCTGTTTAGACTTATGTTTTAAATTCTCTTATATCTGCATCTGGAAAGTGAATTTCTGGGCCCTGTAATAAATCAGTATTTAACTTTTGGAGAAATGGCTAATTATTTTCAAAAGTGGTCATACCACACTCTATTGTCTCATCAGTAATGTGTATGAGTTCCAGTTTTGTTACATGCTCACTGGGAGTTGTTACCCTTTTGATTCTGGCCATCCTAGTGGGTATGAAGTACTATTCGCATCACTTTCGAATTGCATTTCCCTTATAGCTGCTGAGCAGAACATCTTATGTGTTTATTCATACTTCCTTTAAAAAAAGTGTTTGTTCACATCCTTTATCCATTTCTTAGTTGGGATATCTTACTGATTTGTAATGGTTCTTTTCATATTCAATATAAGTATTGCTTGTCAAGTATGTGATTAGCACTGTCCTGTGTTAGCAGAGTGCCTGTTAGTATAGCAGCTTATTTAGTACATGGTGTTCTTGTATCCTTGTCTGTCATGACAGTGACAGCAGGTCTCTTAATTGCTTCGAAAGGGAAAAGACAATATAGAAATACCTCTGAGATCTGTTGAAAACAGCCTGGAGGTTTGAGGTCAGTCCACAAACCACAGGAAGCATTTTCATGAAATTCACAACTATTTTAGATGTATCATGGTTATTTAGCAAACATTCATTACTGAGATTTGACAAGAGGAATGTAATATGCTTTATTTGTCCTAATTAAAATATTCTGCTTTGGTTAAAGTAATCAATCCCCATGAGTAAAGAAAAATAAATTTGTCTCTGTAAGGGACATGGAACAAACTTCACATATTTATATGTATTTCTGTCTTTTCCAGAGCATTTTATAGCTTGTCAGCAGTGTTCAAACTTTAGATTTCTATTTTACATAACCACCCCTTGGTCTAGTTTAACCAAGTTTATCTTGTTCTGTGTGTAGAATTCTACTGTCTTCTGGTAAAGACTTTTCTTTCATTATATTAAGTTACTGTCAGAGCTGTAGGATTTCTAGCATTTTCCTTTCTATACGTTATAAAGTTGACTATCAAATGTGATTTTCCTTTTGTTTCTTGGGTTTCCATTATTGTTAGAATTTTTGAAAATGAATTTTAGTTGTTATATAAGCTTTCTGAGGAACTTGATGTACTTATGCTTTTAAGTTTTCAATTTATGAGAAACGAATGTACTCTTATAATTTTTTTCAGCAGACATTTGTTTATTTCTTTATAGTTAAAATTTTTCTTCAAGGAGTGAGTATGCATACTTAAATAGATCTTTTCCCCATTGTTGTAAAAATTATTCTCTTTCTAGAGAATTTTAAAAAAATGAAATAGATAACGTTTTAAATTTCTTATCTGCCCACTACCCCATAAATCATGGTAAATTTTATAATTATGAGATATCATCCCTCCAAACTTATTCTTTCTTTTCAGGATTGTTTTGATTATTTTGAATTCCTTGAATTTACATATGAATTTTACTCTAGTCCTGCAATTAACACAGCTGGAATTTTGATAGAGATTATTATAAATTTGGAGAGTATTGTCATCTTAAGAATATTTACATCTTCCAATACTTAGATGGGGGATATTTTCCCATTTTTTTATATCATTATTATTTCTTTGTGGTGATGGAATCCAGACTTCATGTATACTAAGCAAGTGTTTTATCCCAACTCTTGCTTTAATTTTTTTTGGCAGTATTTGGAAGTTTTGAAATAACATTTTATTTTGTTTGTTGTTGTTAAATTCATTCTTTTTCCTCCTGGTACCAGGGATTGAACTCAGGACCTTTGCTTGCCAGGCAGGCTAGGCACCACTGAGCTACAACCCCAGCCTGTTAAATTAATTCCTTACTTTTATCTTTCTGGTGCTATTTTGAATGTTTTTGTTTTCTTAATTTATTTTTCAGATTTTTTCCCAAGTATATATAAGTGTATTACATTTTCATATATTAAGCTTTTATAAATTCTGCAACTTTGCTGAATTTATTAGATCTAATAGTTTTTATAGATTTCTTTAGGATTTTGTATACTTAAGTTCATGTCACCTGAAAATAGAAATAATTTTAGTTTTCCCCTTCCTATTTACATGCTTTCTCTTTCCTGACCTTAGGAGGAACATTTAGTCTTTTTCTACTAAGTACCAGTATGATGTTAGTTGTAGCTTTTTCTTTGGTGCCTTTTGTCAGATTGAGAACATTCCTTTCTATTCCTATTGTATATAATCATTTATTATGAAAGGGTGTTGGATTTGTCAGTGCTTTTTCTGTGTCTGTTGAGTTGATCACATGGTTTTTGCCCTTTATTCTACTCATATTCATGTGTTACATGAATTAGTTTTTAGATGTTAAACTAACTTATATTTCTTAAATAAATCTCAACTTGATCATGCTGTATAATACTTTTATATCTTGCTGGGTTTTCCTACTATTTTGTTGAGTTTTGCTTGTGTTTTGGTGAGATATGGTGTTCTTTGGCTTCTTTTTACTTTGAAGTGTTTTTCCCCAGCTTTGGTATCTGGACAATATTGGCTCATAGAATGAGTTGGTTAGTGTTCTTCTTCTTTATATACATATTTTTGGGAGGGTTTGTGAAGAATTAGTGTCAGTCTGTCCTTTTATTTGAGACATCTCACTTTGTATCGCAAGCTGGTCTTGAATTTGCTATGTGGCCTCGGCTGGTCTCAAACTCCCAGTAGTCCTGCTGCCTCAGCCTTCTGAGTGCTGGGATTACAGGTGTGCACCACCATGACTGGCTATATGTCCATAAATATTTGGTAAAATTCAACATTAAAGCTATCTATACCTGGCCTTTTCATTGCTCTCCCCTCCTTCCAACCCTTCTTTCTTTCTTTGTTTACCAAGTTTTGTTTCTTCTTTATTTCTTTTCCGTTTATGGGAAATTAAAAAAATTATTGATTTACTATCTTGTATGGTATATTCAGATTTTATTTTCCTTCTTGAAGTTGTTTTGATAGTTTATGTCTTTCTAGGAATTTGCCTATTTCATCTATATTATTTAATTTATTGGTATGCAGATAATCCTAGTAATCCCTTTTACAGTCCTTTTTATTTCTGTAAGGTTGATAGTAATGTTTCCTCTTTCAGATCTGATTTTAGTTATTTGATTCTTCTCTTTTTCACAGCCAATTTGTTTATTTTGTTGACTGATTTTAAAATTGACTTGTTTGTTGGTCTTTATTGTTTCATTTATTTCTGCTATAGTCATTATTATTATTATTTTCCTTTTGCTTGGTTTGAATTCATTTTTTCTGGATTCCTAGGTTATTATGACTTGAGATCTTCCTTTTTTCCTACTCTTTTTTCCTCTTTTACAAACATAGGTTTTTAGAGCTGTAAATTTCCCTCTAAACTTTTATTAAAATATCTCATTTTTGTTGTGTGGTGTTTTTATTTTCATTCAGCTGCATTTTCTAATTTCTTTGATGATTTTTTTTT
>PVIR01038681.1:0-14400 GCA_004026965.1 Petromus typicus | reverse complement strand
GCCCCGAGCTCAGCCTCAAACTCACATCACAATCCTCCTGCCTCTGCCTCCCGAGTGCTGGGATTACAGGCGTGAGCCACCACGCCCGGCACTGTGGTATGTGGTACTGGTTGCTGCTGGGTTGAGTCTCCACACCCAGTATTGTTATGTGGTTACCGGGGAATCGAACCCGGGCCCTTGCGCTTGCAAGACAGGCACCAGAACCACTGAGCTAACTCCCCGGCCCCCTCTGTTGGTATGTTTAAAAGCTGTCATCTTGATTATAGTTTCATAACTACTGATATTATCATTTTTTAGTATTAACAACTTTATTATCACTGATATTAATTTTCACATATTTGTCTGTTGCTGGCATTTTCCTATTATATATTTTCCATTCCTCTGATTTCAACCTTTAGGGGGTGTTTCTTAAAAGCAAGAAGTAATTTAATTTTTTTTTTTTTTTTAGGTTTTTTTGAGACAGGGTCTCGCTTTGTGGTTCAGGCTGGCCCTGAGCTCAGCCTCCAACTCACATCACAGCAATCCTCCTGCCTCTGCCTCCCGAGTGCTGGGATTACAGGTGTGAACCACCACGCCCGGCACTGTGGTATGTGGTACTGGTTGCTGCTCGGGTGAGTCTCCACGCCCAGTATTGTATGTGGTTACCGGGGATCGAACCCAGGTCCATTGCGCTTGCAAGACAGACGCTGGAACCACTGAGCTAACTCCCCAGCCCCAGAAGTAATCTAATTTTTAACCTAATCTCAGAGTTATTATCTATTAATGAGAGAATTTCATCCATTAATATTTATTATAAAACTCGCATGCTTTTGTCTTTCCTGTTTTGTGTGGATTAGGGTTTTTGTTTTTTTTTTACTTTTGGTAATTCAGAAAGTACATTTTATCTGTTTTTCTAATGGCAGCTCTTAAAATTTTAATATACATAGTGAAACATGTATTTTCCCGCCAACTGTGTTAATTTTCAGTTAGTTTCTCCTATGCTCCAATAATCCTTTCCTATAGCACCTGAAAGGTCATATTTTAATGGTTTATGGTATATCTTTAATTTATTAGATTACAAACCACATGAAGAGAAGGACCATGTCTTTCCCGTAAGCTTTGAGTAGGACCAGCCTCAAAATAAGTGTAGGACATATGTCTGCAGGATGCATCACTGGCACAGTTAAGAGGTACATGCAGTTCACCCATCTTCCTGGTGTAGGAGTAACCAACAAAACCTATACAGATTACCTGGCATCCCCCAGAATTGAAATCAGACGGTACTGAGGTAACTCAGAGGATGCTACATGTGCTAGGATTCCGAAGAGCCGTTCAGCCATTATCATATCATTCTGGGTCACCTGGAGAGAAACAATGCAGAGCGCTCAGAAATGACACATCGCTTAGCTAGAGGCAGTATTCTTCTAGTGAAGGAAAAGATAGGGAGGAGCGATTTCACATGGCCGATCGGAGGTATGTGCAATGAGTTAGTGCTAACTTGTAAGATATATTCCCTGGCAATTGTGCTTGTGGTATCTTACATGCTTAATGATTTGTTCTTTAAGAAATGCTCTTTTAAATCAGAATGTTATAGAGGGGAAACTTCCCTGGTGTCAATGGGAGGGACTGATTTGAAACAAGCGTCCCAGTCAAGCCAGGATGTTGTTGCTTGAGAGAAGGAATTCTCACTGGATTAGCAAGGATGCTCCTATACATATTAAATTTATGACAGTTTTTCTCCCCACAAAGAGTAACTAATCACAAGAATGTTTTGGAAGATTCATTCCTATAGAAACCAACAAAGTACTAAAAGGACTTGGATTAACATCTGGCCATAGTTTATAAAAGAGGAATTCCTACCTTTTAAATAGCATAAGTTTGACTCTACCAGATAATTCTCAAGTGAGGGCCATTTTATTTCCATGGAATATCTGGCCATATTTGTAGACATTTGTGGTTACCAGAACTGGTAGAAGGTGCTAGCAGCAACTACTGTGTAGTGACCAGGGATGTTGCTAAGCATCTTGCAACTACACATCCCCACATAAGAAAGCCCCAACAACAAAGAATGACCTAGCTCAAAAGGTCAATGGAGCTCAAGTTGAAAACTGTCCATAAAGCTAAATTTTGGATCTTTTGAAAATTCATTCTTAATATTACCTATAGTCATTTATGGAAAATCAACTTATAATTCATAAACATTTCCTATGGATAAATCTCTGCAGACTGACTTCCTTGTTGACCTTGGACCTTCATAGTCAATGAGGCTGCCTTCTCCTGTTTAATCCTTCTTCTAGCCAATAACCAAGTTGTTTGGTCCAATGTAGTCACCTAGTGGCCAATGCAGGCTACTACTCCATCTCTTCTTTATGTTCATAATTACATTTAATTCTACCTTAAGCAATATTATTTTCTCTTTGTACAGAGAAGTAGAAATGTAAAATACATTATTATATAACCCAAAATTACATGAGTGGTTATATTTTTAGGTATTTTAATAAAATATCAAATATTCTTGGCAATTAAAAAATTTAAAGGTGAATAAATTATATGGATTCTAATTCTCTAATTATACTATTTTTTTCTAATTTCAAAGTTCTGTGGCAGTAAATATTTCTCTAGTAATGATCTCTGTGTGGACAAATACACTATTAAGGTTAGTCACTATTGTGATGCCGTTAAGAATCACTCACTCAGCCAAAATAACCATTCTATTTCAGTCTAGGCTAACTTTGGAAACCTCTGGGACTAATTATCAGGCCCTGCTAGAGATTCACAAGGTCTCTCTGGGGAAGCACTAACGGGCATATGAAATTACTGAAGTCTGAACCAAATCTCTTGAGAATTAGTTGCAGAAGTTAACAGGCATTGGAGGCTCTAGATTTGTTCAGTGTAGACATCAGATGGTGGCCATGGCCTCCTATGGTTGATGCAAATTTCATATGGCTGCTTTATACTGATCCGGAGATCTTGAAGTCCCCAAAGTATTCTGGATTTTTGGAATTCTAGGTCAGAGGTAGCTTTTTGTAAGTGTACCCGCTCCAGGGAAGCACCAACCACTATGCCAACAAAGTTGACTGCAGTTCATTTTACAGTAGGGAAGTCTGCATTGCAAGAGACAGTGAAATAAGACTAACAACATATTAAAGTTCCCCTTGCCCCTTTGGAGGATTATTGCATTCAGTAGAGGTATAAACACGGTTCCTCATCTCTTCCAAGTTAATACTGAAAAGAACAGTCTTTAAGTAGCTGTGGGATTATCCTGGTGACAAATTTAGCAGAATCAATCTAACAGTAATCTTCAGTGATAATTATCCAGTTATTCAGCCCCAAGCCTGACTTATCCAAGTATTGTCATGACACAGGCAGCGGCGACCAGTATTAACAAAGCAGTCCCGGTGTTTGCTTATCCTCCTTCCTCCCTCTCCCTCTTCCTTTCTCCCTCCTTTTCATTCTTCCCTTCCTCTACCTTATTAGCGCACTCTTAGGCCTTACTTCCCCATCCCATCTTGCATGCCAGGCAGTCTGCAAAGCACCTTAAAAAATACAAAGATCATATTATCTATAGAAGAGTTATTTTTTCTCTTAAGCTCCCTTTTCTAGCAGCATGTTATTCCTGAGATTACCCACAAAGAACAGTAAAAGTACATACTATTCACTATGACCTGGCTAACTTTCATTTTCAAAATTATTCAGTGCTTTGTAAGTTTCTGGTAGGGTTTTAGCTTTTGGACATTTTAAAATGTTGATTTTTTTTTCAAAAAACAGTATTTCTCAAAAGTTATATCATGGCTACTTCAATTCCTAACCATTTTAAATGACTATTTCCTCTACAAAGGAATATTTTTGTCCTGTATTCTGCTTAATTTTGCTTACCTCTGTTCCATTTATTTTCTGCATACTAAAATGGCTCAGCCGAAACAGAACATAGTATTTCCAGAGAGTAAAATTGACAACTGGATTTCCTTGAGGATCGACCGTCAACTGGTCAACACGACGAAGTTGTGCTAGTGCGTTAAACTGCTGGAGCATCACAAGATTTGTCTCCTTGAATTTGAGGTGCTGCAATAATAGAACAAAAAAAATACAACCTGAGCACTGAGTTTGACCATCTTATTTTATTTTTTATTTTATTATTATTATTATTTTTTTTTTAGGTTTTTTGAGACAGGGTCTCACTTTGTGGTTCAGGCTGGCCCTGAGCTTAGCCTCCAACTCACATCACAGCAATCCTCCTGCCTCTGCCTCCCGAGTGCTGGGATTACAGGTGTGAACCACCAAGCCCGGCACAGTGGTATGTGGTACTGGTTGCTGCTCGGGTGAGTCTCCACGCCCAGTATTGTATGTGGTTACTGGGGATTGAACCTGGGCGCTTGCACTTGCAAGACAGGCGCCGGAACCTGAGCTAAATCCCCAGCCCCCGAGTTTGACCATCTTAAAACAGCAACATGGAAGCTGCACTGGTCATTCCCCAAGAAAATCTGTGAGTTCTTGGCTTCTATGTTTCCAAGACATAAAGTCAAATGAATGTACTAAACTTATGCAGCTTTAATTCAGCCAGTGTATCAATGATGGAAGTCATCAAATTCTAAATTCTCGGTGACTCCTTCTGCAAACGACATCCTCATTATTCACAAACTGTGATTCTTAAAAGTTATATGCACATGAAATAATTCTGACTTAGGCATCACAATGATATTACATATTTTATATTGACATTGAACTTATAAAATCCCCTGGGGATGAACATTTCAGAACTTACAGATACAGGGCTCACCATGTCCCGGAGAGGAACTACTTTCAGTTATCATTACTCATATCTTTCTCTGTATGATACAGACTATTTAAATGAAATCACTGACATGTTACTGCAAGTGTTCTATTGTGAATTTGCACAGTTTTTTTCTAAACATTCTATCTCTAATTGTGCCTATCTTCCTTAGGGAGGGTTAAATTTTAAAAAAATTAATATAAAAGGTAGCTGAGAAAAATCATGCAGATAATACAAAAAAACAAAATAATAATTGAAGAGAGAACTTATTGAAAATATCAATTTCTATAAATGACTACTAATAAATAATACAATAACCTATTTGAGGAAGACTAACTTTCAAAGTAACTTTAAGGATATATTAGAATTCTTTTCAGGCAGAGGATTTAGCTCAGTGGTTCTAGCATCTGCCTGGCAAGTGCAAGGTCCCGAGTTTGATTCCTGGTACCACATACCACAATGCTAGGTATGGTGTTCCACGCCTATAATCCCAGCACTCGGAAGGCAGAGGCAGGAGGACTGCCAAGAGTTCAAGGCCAGCCGAGGCCACACAGTGAGTTCAGGGCCAGCCTGAACTACAAAGCAAGACCTGGTCTCAAAAAACTGGGGAAAAAAAAGCTCCTTTCAATGTTACTATGGTACTACCATAAAAATTACACAACAAATGTACATGTTCCATAAATACCAGGTATAATACAAAACACAGGACTATAGAATCCAGTTAATGTCTTATGATAGAGAAACATAATTTCAATAAAGTTGCAAAGATAGTTTTTACTCCATAAAGGATTGCTTCTTTGAAATACAATTTCTTTCTCTTTTTTTTTTTTTTTTTTTTTTGAGATTGGGTCTCACTTTGTAGTTCAGGCTGGCCCTGAATTCATTATGTAGCCCAGGCAAGCCTCCTGCCTCTGCCTCCCGAGTCCTGGAATTACAAGCATGAACCACCACAACCAGCTGAAATACGATTTCTAATATTAACACAAAACTACAAGGCCATTTATGATTACTAACTGAAATCTCGGAGGAAAAAGCCAACCCAAAAGCTTAGTCTTGCTACCAGATAGAAACTGCACAAATAAAAGTTCAAACAGGTCTCTGGTCCGAACATACAAGTCCTGATAAAGAATGATTCAAATGTGCTACAAAAAGCAAATGTTTACCAGAGAATTAGGAAATTTAATCTTCAATTTGGGCAGCACTTGGACAATTTCATCGAATTCTATGAAGGTAAAGGAGACTGTGGTGATCATTCCTGCTGTCTGAACGCTCCAGTTCCGGTCCAAAGATTCGAGAGCCCCTGAGCCGTAGAGGGAAAGAGTGTCCCCGTCCACTTCAACGAGGTGTGTATCGATGATGGACAAGCCTTGTAAAGCACTGGTGAGTCCTGAGTCGACAGCCCTGCAAGGTCCAAAGGGGAACTTTAGGGGAAAGCATTATTATGCAAAATAAACAACAGCCGAGGAAGAGAGGCAGAAAAACCTCTCTAGAATTTTATACTAATTTCTAGAATTATACTCAGAACACAGACTAAATTTCAGTAGAACATCTGGAAGTGTTGATTCATTCTAATCACATATTTTAATGAAAATGAGAACATTTTGAACCTCCACCACTACAGAATACCACCTCTAAACCTGAATGTTTACATTAATGAAAGATAACCATTTCATCTATCTTTAATGCATCATTTATATCTTTTTCATGTAAATAAAAATAGGACTTGTAATCTATAAAACTACCCAAGCCTGGGGAAAAAATGCACTTTGCAAAATATTTCTATAGTGAGAGTCATACAATATAAAAATGTTTGCCAAACATAACTGTTAAAATAGTTGTCCCTCAGATAATTGAATTAAGTGGTAACTTTAGCTCTCTATTCTTTTTGTAATTTTGTAAGTGGTACAGTCCTAAGTAAAATCAATGAAGACTTCCTTTCCAATTTGAAGTTAAAAATGATGGAAAACAATTCATCTCATATATACACGATATCTCTTCATACTCCAATGAATATGGTGATTGTTATAATTTTTTTTCAAAGGAGGAACTGTATTTTCTAGAAAAGGCTGCTAAACAGTAGCTAGGGACTGAATAAAATACCTTGACCTAACTGAAAATTTCTGTAGTGAGTGACGACATGACTTTTTACTTTATCCGACCTCTCAGCATCCTGCTTGGCTTTGCGCTCATGTTTTTGTTCTGGGACTTTTCTTTCAAGCTGTACTTATTGGCCCTTTGCATTTGGTCCACTTTGTGCCTCTGTGCACTTCTGCAGACTCTTGCAGCACCTCCCATCTCACTCTGTACCATAATCACACATTTACAAACTTCCTCTTCTTCTACATAGTGACTTCATTAAGGCAAGATCTCATCTTGTTTAATCTTTGAGCACTCAAAGGCCTCATAATGGACTTTTTTTACAAGTATACCTATTAATTATTAAAGATCTTCAAAATTTTTAAGATGCTGTGATGCTGGGAGGTAAGACTGACCAAACATTACCTTGTCAGTTTATTGTGCTTATTCAAAGGCTCCAATGAACCCTTCATATATCTGTTCAAGCCGGGTAATAACATCAGTCTATTCTAAGTAAACAGGTAACCAAGAAAACACAAAAAGGCTTAATTTCTACCAGACTTAGGGCTTACGAGAGACAATAATCAAACATTCAAGGAGCAGCAGTATATAAAGTCTCAGATTATACTTTTAGAAAGGTAAAGACTGATCATAGCTCAAAACTAGGGTACAAATTAGTTCTGTCTATTGTGCTCAACCAAGCCAGAAAGAACATATACTCATTACAGAAACAGGACGAAGGACAGCCGTTAGCATTTAACTGGCACGAAAATAAAGAAGGCATACATGTATTGTGAGAATCCTCACAATGCACTGAAATCACTCGTTGTGTTGTCAGTCTCTCTTACTAAATGCTGTGATTAAACGCTGCTGTATTTACCATACAGAGCCAGCATCTAGCACAGCACCAAGCACATGCTTTGCTCTATAAATATTTCTTGAATTAATAAAATGAGAAAAACTTTATGGGTATCTGTTGAATATCTTGGAGTTTGTTTGTTTTGAAGACAGAGTCTCTGTAGTTCAGGCTTGCTTTGAACTCACTGTATAGGCCCACCTGGCCTCAAATTCATAGGAATCCTCCTGCCTCAGCCTCCTGAGTGCTGGGATTATAGGCACATGTCACCACACTCAGTGCTATTGAATTTTAAGATGTTCTAGCCATAGCTGTGGTTTCACCAAAAGGGCAAAATCAGTGTTACAGACACATTAAAAGTCAGCAAGAAGGCTGAGCCAGGTGAGGCAAAGGCATAAGGAAGAAGGAAGGTAAAGACAGAAAAAAGCTAATTGACATATGCGTATCAAAGGGTCAGAAGAACCAGCAAAGTAAGTTTAGCTTAAGGCAAAAATGATGGGGGAATTATAGTTACATACCAAAAACATGAATAAATCCTGAGAAATGATGTTATATACATATATTTGGAAGTGCTTTGATTTTCTTTTACTATATGATTAAGAGTTTATGAATATAATCTGAGGGCCGGGGGTTAGCTCAGTAGTTCCAACACCTGCCTTCCAAGTGCATGGGCCTGGATTCAATCCCCATAACCACATACAACAATCCTGGGCCTGGAGACTCACACCCACCAGCAATCAGAACTACATACCACAGTGCCGGGCGTGGTGTAATTACGCCTGTAATCCCAGCACTAGGGAGGCAGAGGCAGGAGGACTGCTGTGAGTTCAAAGCTGAGCTCAGGGCCAGCCTGAACTATACAGCAAGACTCTGTCTCAAAAAAAACAATTAAAAAAAAAAAAGAAAAAAATATATAATAATCTGCAAAATAAAATGTCTATTATCAGAAAGGAATTACTTATCTTGTGTAAACCTTTGCCAAACAAACTTTCAGGAAAAAAAAAATAAGTAAAATAAAGATGAGTCTACGTTGTTAAAGTAACATGGTTATAAAATCAAAGTAAATGTAATCTCCAAGTTTCGTAGGCCACATGTGGATATTTGGTAAGAACAAAGTGAGTTTCTGGCCTATAGACAGCTCATCCTTGTCAAGAGGGTACAGAACCTGATAAATAGTCATCTAAGACCTAATTCACTTCAGATATTTTCTGAATGAGGTTTTTCAATTTATCCTGAAACTCTGACCAAGATTTATCAACTTGCTCCCTTAGGGAGATATGTTATGACTTCCATAAAAGATGACTTACGGAGCATGTTAAGCCATGTTTATATGGTGAGGATTGTGTGGCAGGTTTCACTGTATGTTTAGTAGATAGATCCACATCTGATTATAGATACACACAAATTTATTTGTTAACATTTGCTAAAAGGCTACTATATACAGTGCTCTGTGCTAAGAATTCTAGCATAGACCACTGAGCTGTCTGTACTGATACAGACAACCATTGTAGAGATCATGTACACAGTTTTGGATATACAAAATCATCACTCACTTTTACTAGGCTATGGTTCCAGAGACATAACTGTTCAAAGCTCACTCTGCTATCAACCCAATAAATTCAGGGATATACTTTCTAAACTGAAATGACCTCAGCAACTCTAATAAGTTTTTGTAGATAGCTCATTATGTGTCACGTTTTGAGGGAGGCACTGGAGATCTAAGATAAATCAAGACCTATTTGCCGTCTAAGAGGTACAAATTGGGACTCGAGGTAGAAAGGAAGATATACATGTATATATATCTTCCTATTCATATTAAATGTAACATAATGTGCTTATTGTTATATAATGAATATTTAAACCATATGCTACGGAACACAGAGAAAGGAATGACTAATTCTTCACAAGGGGAGAAATCAGGTTTCAAGAGGAAGCAGCATGTGAACCGATCCTTGAGTGATGAATAGTAGAACTTCATCGGGAGCAAAGGGGAAAAAACAAAACGCACAAAGGCACAGAAGCCCGAGTATGTGTAACACACTCCTGTGAGCACGATTCCAGGGTGGCCGCAACACCGAGACACAGGGCCAGAGCTATATACTGACACACACAAGAACAGGGGCTGGAGATGGAGGTGGAAAAGTCAGGCTGAAGGACAGCAACAAAAAAGGGTTTTGAACGAAAAGGAAGCAAGATCACATTCAACACGTGTGTTTGGGCAACTCCATGGTGCCGTGCACAGGTCTAAGTCCTGGGGCTGAGATGCGGGGAGGCAGGAAGGGCCAGATTTAGAGAGATAAGTCAGCTGCGTTTGTGGAGGGCACGGCTGAGTGGGGCTGGACACAGGGACTAGTAAGCTCAGTGTAATAGTGTTGACTCACCCATTTTGGGGGGCCATAAGCAACCAAGAAAACAGCACGGTGTAGTAGAAATGGCACTGGCCAGCAAAGCAGACCTTAACTCAAATTCCAGAGCTGCCACTGAAAAAATATTGGGGAGGCAAGCTTTTCAATTTCCTTGAGTTTCAGTTTCATTGTATATGAAATGGTGATCATAATATGTGAAGATTAGAAATAATGTAAGTATAAAGCCATTGCTTGTACTTGGCTCGACACATTTTAGTGATTATTATTAATGAATGAGACAACAGAATTATCAAATTTTTAAGAGAAAATAAAGTAGGAGTTAGTGGTTGATTAGCTATGAAAAATGAAGAGGAGGGAGGAGTTAATTGTAACTTACATTTGTAGAATGGGTAAATGGGTAATCTGGTCCACTTTCTTACCTCTGTCTCACCTAAATTTCCACTAGAAGAAAGTTAGTAATCTTCTCTGGAGAAGCTGAATTTTAAAATTTGCTTTCCAATAAAGCTAAATACATTTCTAATTATATTCTCTAATTTAAATATTAATTATACAACAGTAGGCAGTATGACATCAGATATGAATTATCTTCAAGATCTTTGTGGTTTTCAAGTTCAAATGTTCATCTGTTCATCTTGATTTTTTTTTGGGGGGGGGGTTTTGAGACAGGGTCTCGCTTTGTGGTTCAGCCTGGCCCTGAGCTCAGCCTCCAACACACATCATAGCAATCCTCCTGCCTCTGCCTCCCGAGTACTGCGATTACAGGCGTGAGCCACCACGCCCAGCACTGTGGTATGTGGTACTGTTTGCTGCTGGGCGTGAGTCTCCACGCCCAGTATTGTATATGGTTATCGGTGATCAAACCCGGGCCTTTGCGCTTGCAAGACAGACGCCAGAACCACTGAGCTAACTCCCCAGCCCTGTTCATCTTGATCTTTAGAAGAGAATGAGTCAACAAAATATTCGATACTTTCAATGCAACAAAGTAATGCGTTTTGAAATTCAGGTTAAATATCTAGGTTAACAAATATCCAGATGGGAAAAAAGAGATTAATGTATTTTTTTTTAACCTTTTGACTTTTTATAACAGGCTAGAACAGAAACACTTAAAATCTTTCGGAAGATTCTATTCCCAGTGAATAACTGGTGCTGATTCCTATAATAACTTACTTTATGAATTTCGATTACAACATTCATAGGTGTGGAAATTCATTTTATGCATTATATTTTATTATAGTAGTGTTGGCTAAAATATCACAGTGTTCATAGACAGGAAATGACCAAAAATAAACCAGTTTCATTGCATCCATCCAATGTAAGCAAAGAAAGCATTACACCAAGTATTTTCCCATTTCTGCCAGGCAAAAGAAACTTGCAATATGTCATTTTGCTGTAGAGCCGTCCCAAATATAGTGAAATCATTAGTGGAATACAGCAAAGTTGTAAAGAATTTCTCCTTTTTATGTGCCTATAATTTTTTCATGGACATTTGTTTCCGAGCATTTAGTTACACACCCATAAGCCAAAGGTCACAGACACTGTTAACACATGAATTAGCCACTTTTTTGGCACTGTGAAATGCTAACGACTATAAGTGATTGCTTAAAATGGAAAACCTTATGCATTATTAAGAAATAAATTGAAACACTAAAGAAGAGATCTTCTACCTCTCTGATTAGCTCTCCACTTCAGAAAGAATGAGGCTTATGCCATTCTCAAAAGATAAATTTTAATTATACTTTCAAAGACATACAGGATGTGGCAAAATGACTCCAAACCCTGAAAGCTCTTTCATTTGCATTCTGATGAAAGCCCAGACAGACTGAGCACATGTGTTTAACCCATCTTTCTCTAAGATCCCATTGAATAATGATAAAATAATCAAAAGGGTAAAATCCCACAACAAGCACAATACGGAGCACCAACAGGAGAACTCAGCACTCCTCTAGAAGCTGGAAGGTCCAGACTAGCGAATGGTGAAGAAGGCGGACAGCTATAACCTTTGCACAATGAGAGTAAAAACAAAGATGGCAGCTGAACTGCTCAACAGAACTCTGACAAAGGGAGGAGAGTAAGTACCACCAACGATGGGAGTGAGGAGTGAGATGGAAAGGGGGGCGCTAACAGAAGATCTGTAAAGGGACATTCCTATCTAGCCTCTATCCCCTGTTGCCAACAAATTAGTCCTAGGAGGGCATTGTGGGTTGGTGGCAAATGCAAAGGATGCTATAAATAGAACCAGAGTAACTGGTTATTTCCACCAGGGGAAAAAATATCAGGTGTTGACCTCAAATATAAAAATCAATTCCTGGTACTGTAACCAGCTCAGTGGTTCCAGCGCTTGCCTTGCAAGTGCAAGGACTGGGGTTTGATCCGCATACAACACTGTTGGGTTTGGAGACTCACACCCATCAGCAATTGGTACCACGTACCACATACCACAGTGCTAGGTGTGGTGGCTCATGCCTGTAATCCCAGCACTTGGCAGGCAGAGGCAGGAGGATTGTTGTGCGTTCAAGGCTGAGGCTCAGGACCAGCCTGAACTACAAAAGCGAGACACTGTCTCAAAAATCAAAACAAAAACAACAGCAACAACAGAAACAAAAACAATTTGAGGTACAATAAAGATTTAGGAAAGGAGGGGCCGGGGAGTTAGCTCAGTGGTTCCGGCGCCTGTCTTGCAAGCGCAAGGGCCCGGGTTCGATTCCCCAGTAACCACATACAATACTGGGCATGGAGACTCACGCCCAGCAGCAACCAGTACCACATACCACAGTGCCGGGCGTGGTGGCTCACGCCTGTCATCCCAGCACTCGGGAGGCAGAGGCAGAAGGATTGCTGTGATGTGAGTTTGAGGCTGAGCTCAGGGCCAGCCTGAACCACAAAGCGAAACCCTGTCTCAAAAAAAAAAACCTAAAAAAAAAGATTTAGGAAAGGAAACTAGAATAGGAGAGTATTTTAGAGACTTTTTTCTTTTTTTAAGGTTTTTTGAGACAGGGTCTCATTTTGTAGTTCAAGCTGGCCCCAAGCTCAGCCTCAAACTCACATCACAGCAATCTTCCTGCCTCTGCCTCCCGAGTGCTGGGATTACAGGCGTGAGCCACCACGCCTGGCACTATGGTATGTGGTACTGGTTGCTGCTCAGCATGAGTCTCCACACCCAGTATTGTACGTGATTACTGGGGAATCGAACCCGGGCCCTTGGGCTTGCAAGACAGGCACCGGAACCACTGAGCTAACTCCCCGGCCCTAGAGACTTTTTTCTTAAACACAATCAAAATGAGTAAATCATAATGGAAGAAATATACATCTTGGTATATGTAAATAGTATTAAATGTAATATGCATGTAAATAGTATTAAAAGTCAAAGGCTTGTAGAACACTGAGTGTCAGAAGCACAAGAAAACAATACCTCATAACTCCCCCAAAGCTGATCCCACAGGTACTGAAGTAGATCAAATCCCAGACTAACAATTTTAAAAACTGATAGTCAAAAATATCAAGATCAAAGAAAAGACAAACAAGCAGCTGAACAAATCAGTTGTTAAGATGATCAATGAGCCCAAAATACGTACAAATAAACAATTCTATGAATTAAAGAAGACAATGTCAGATATTGAAGGCCACATCAATAAAGACAGGATTTTCTAAAAACCCTAAAAGGACAAACTTCAGGATCACTGGCCTTGGAAAAGGTGTCACATGTGGTATGTGGCATTAAAAAAAAAAAACTATTCAATGAAATTACTGCAGAAAACTTCTCAAGCCTATGGAATGAGGTTTGAGAAATGGAGGCTGAGAAGGATAGCCAGGTAAAGGAAGCACTTAGAACCCCAAAGTGACACAAGAGAGAGGCACCAAATCACATGGGCAAACCCATGAGACTAACAACAGATTTCTCAGCAGGAACCTTGAAGGCAGAGAGGGCTTGGAATGAAGTTTTTCAAGCCCTGCAAGATTATAATGGACATCCATATTTTATACCCTGCAAGGCTATCCTTCGAAATCAAAGGAGAAATAAAAATAAGGATAAGCTACAGAAATTCATAACCACCAGGCTAGCATTGCAGAATACTCAAGGAAATCCTAAACAGACAATGAGGACACAACCACAAGGCCAAGAAAAAGAGTAAATCTCACTAAGCAAGCAAAGGCAAGTAGAACTGATACTGCTGAGGTTGTAGGGTGGGAGAAGGGGTAAAAAGGAATCTTTCTTCATTGCTGGTGGGAATGTAAAACAGTGCAATAAGGAAGGAAATCAACAGGGAGATTCCTCAAAAAACAAAAACTAGGAATTCCACTCAATGCAACCATTCCTATTCTAGATGTGGTCTTGAAAGACTCAGACATAGGGC
>PVIR01038680.1:0-14420 GCA_004026965.1 Petromus typicus | reverse complement strand
GGTCCTAGGACAGGTTAGTTTTCTAAAAGTAACAGTTATGTCATCATTTTATGTATTTTATGAGCAGCAAATTTTTAATGCAAAATAGTAGATTATTTTTCACTTGAGAAAACATTTAATTTATGTTGGGCAAGAATTATCTTTGCCAAACAATTTTGTAGCTAGAATATGCGTTGTGAAAACCTTACCATGAATAGGAACCATGAAGACAGGTGGTCACAGCTGAGCGAGTGCGGATACAACAGTCAAGTGTTTTTGATGCACAAACCTCTAACGTGTAACAATAAAGATTAAAGTATGATTGGAAAAAAAATGAACTAGAAACTATAGATAAGTTTTACATAGCATCTCTGTAATAATATTTTATGTATTCTTTTCTACAATAATAAATTTTACATCAATATTTTATTTCAAACAATATTATGTAGTTCAATTGTTTTGTTGGCAAAGATTACAAAGCAGCAAATATTTTATATAGAACCAAATTAGATACTCTACATATTAGATTTTGTAGATCAGAAAGGAAAGCTGAGGATATTGTGTAGATATGTACATCACAAGGGGGAATGTTTTTACAATATTATAGAGGAAATTTAACACATAATAATTGAGTGCAACTAGAAATTTATTTATGTATTTATGTTTTTATTTATTTATTTATTTATTTATTTAGATGGGGTCTCGCTTGTAGTTGAGGCTGACCCTGAACCCAGCCTTGAACTCACAGCAGTCCTCCTGCCTTTGCCTCCTGAATGCTGGGGTATGTGGTTTTGATTGCTGGTGGGTGTGAGGTTCCACAGCAGGCATTGCTGTACGTGGTTACCAGAGATGGAACCCGAGCTCTTGCACTTGCAAGGTCAGCGCTGGAATCACTGAGCTAAATCCCAGGCCCTGGGAAATTATTTTAATGAGATTTCATTGACTCAGAATTTAAAGACATTTTGTCTTTAAATTATTTTAAATGCTTATCTGTTGATGCTGATGTAAATGGAATTTTACAGTTTATCTCTGAAAATCTTTTGTTCAGATATAGAAGTGACACATGTGTCATCAATGTACTAGCATATGATTTTAATTGCAGATATTAATCCTATAGTTGGCATTGATAAAATTTGAAAGTTTCTTGTCATTTGTTTATTATGTTATCTATTGTAATTATTTACAATTTAAAAATGAGATGATAGTGTTTTAATTGTAAAGCTAAGTCATTTATGAAATATGGAGATTTCTTGGTCTTTATTTTGAGATAAAAAATGTTGTCAAAGATATAGCTAAGTCTTAGAAATCATATGTACTCAAAGTGTCCGTGGGAAGAGAAAATTTATTTTAACTTTTGATAGCATAAGAAATGAATAATACAAGTTCACATTCTACTAATGATTCATACCACACTGTCTAAATGATGTACTGAAGCATAAATTTTATGAGCATTGTTTCGCTTTGAAATTAGAGGCTGAATTTATTAAGAAATATTACAAATTCACACAAGTTAAGTTCTGAAGGCATTAACTAGTTTAAAAGAGAGGGTAAAGGCATGTTATTTTTACAAAAAAAAAAATTTTATCTCATCCTTCAGCTCCAAAAGTTCAAAGAAATATTGCACATTTTAACCTGTGCAACTGTTTTGTAGTAAGATGAGTACAGAATATTTAACATCAAACTCAACCAAAAACAAATAAACAAACAATATCAATGGAATGTTCACCAGAATGAATGAAGTTTACCAATAACAAGGTTTGCATAAAATATTTTAAGCAAATAGCAGACAATGAATAGCAAAATGAATGAATATGGTTGTTAAATACCTTGCATTTTCACAAGCTTTGTAATTTTTGCAAAGTAATCTTTTTCACTCCATAGGGACATTTTTTCAACATCAGTTAAAACACATCTTACTAAAGTATCAGTCATTTTGCTCTAAGTTAGTTTTTTCAACTTCTTTGAAACATTGTTACCTATACTTGTTCCAAGAATGCTATTCATCAATGTCGCTTGTCACTTCATACTGAATGTATATGCAAGTATTAACAGTTGAGCATCTGTCAGTTCATCTAAGATAAATCATTTGTCTTGTCTGTGATTGGCCATTGTTTCTACTCTCAATGCCTTTCCATCAAAGTACCGACTAAGAGGAAGAAGCGAGTTATAAGGTAAGTATATATAGTCCATTGATAGCTCTTTGGCAAGAAAAGAAAGGAAAGAAAAGGAAAACAAATGACAGGCTAGATCTGAAACACTGGCAGTAGCTTTCAGACACTTGTTCTAGATGAGAATGATTCTGAGAGAAACACAATTCTGCCTGCAGTGGACTTCGGATAAAATAATTTTTAAATTATTCGCTGTAAAAAACATATAGAAGCTCTCCCATGCATGCAGTGTGTATATATGACATGTAAAATAACATGATAATAAAAGTGTGTACTAATTTTATTGCAATTTTGTTTCTTGCTTTATGCTGTACTCTAGTTCCAGTAAACAGTGATGCACTTCCAAATATAAACTAAAATGAAATTTCCCTTAAAGAGAGAGAAAGTAGGGGCTGGGGATTTAGCTCAGTGGTTCCGGTGCCTGTCTTGTCAGCGCAAGGACCCGGGTTCGATCCCCTGGTAAGCACTTATAATGCTGGGCGAGGAGATTTACACCCAGAAGGAATCAGTACCACATACCACAGTGCCGGGTGTGGTGGCTCACACCTGTAATCCCAGCACTCGGGAGGCAGAGGCAGGAGGATTGCTGTGATGTGAGTTTGAGGCTGAGCTCAGGGCCAGCCTGAACTACAAAGCGAGACCCTGTCTCAAAAAAAAAAAAAAAAAAAAAAAAGAGAGAGAGAGACAGAAAGTATGTACTAAATTTGAGTCAGACAGAAAGTATGTACTAAATTTGAGTCAAACATTAAATTGCGTACACTGTTATGTAACATACTTTAAATACATTCTACTTAGGAAGATAATACCATTCAACATTCATATCTTATTAATTTCTTGCTACATTATGCTCTTTTCTACATTATTGAGATTATAACTATGGTAACTTTATGGTAAAAGTGGGTATTTGTATGCAGGACATAGGCAAATGCTACGAAATAGGACTCTATTTGTAATTTTGCTGGTTGCCTAAATGTCAGAATATAATGCACAGATGTAGAGTAGACATAAATGTGCGGTGGGCCTATATGTACTGCTTTGCGGATCCTTGCTAATCTCTGGCTGCTATTCAGTGAGTCTTTGGTTTTAAATAAACAAACGATTCTGAAGGAATAATTGGACGTCCCTTTGTGTCAATACAGCACTCAGTGGCTCAGGATGTCCCTAAATATCAGTGTATCCGGCAGTGGTTAATATGACTGCAGCCTCTGAGAGGGAATGAATCAAGCAGACCGGCTTCCTGAGCTTGGTCCTCAGGCTCCGGCAGGCACTTTCGCCCCCTCCTCCGGAGTGGAGGTCGTAGCCCCCGGGACACCTGGTGGGGCTGGCAGAGGGTGGGGCGAGGGTGGAGAGTGAGGGACGCAGGGAAGGGGATCCTTGAAGTCCTCTGCCTCACCATCAGCGCGTTCTCACCCAAAGAGCTGCTGCTGCTCTGCTGACCCGGGAGAGGGAGCGGAGGAGTCAGGAAACATCGCGGCCCAAGGTCAAACATTTCCTTCAGTTGTGTGCCCTGTCCCATTTCCAGAGCACAGCCCCTTGCTAGGCGAACTTGGTGACCCAGAGATGGAATTTGTCCTAGCAGGGGATACCGCAACTGGGGAGGATGGGCGCGGGTCACACAGGTGCCCCGGGCCGGACTCAGTGGCCCTCGGATCTCCCCTTCTCTCTCTCAGGGGACCGTGCGCTGATCCGAGTCCCTCGCTGGCCGGTGAGGCTCCCTCGTGGGGACTCCTGCAACATCTGCACTGTGGCTTCCCCTCCAAACTTCCTCTTCACTTGCTCCTTCCTCTTTTCTGGAACTCTTTTTCTTTTAGTTTCCGAACAGAACAACCTACCTCGTCTGTTTCCAAACATCTTTTTAGTCTTCCTTTAAAGAACTCTCCTAAAAGACAGCCTGCCACTATGCTTTCTTAGCATTACAATGAGTGACGTATGTCCCATTAAATTAGTTCAAAATGTCTTTAGTGTTGATATTATGCTCAGGATCATAGGCATCTTTTGTGGGTAATAAAGTGAAAAGCAGTACAACATCCACAGAGATAATAATTTGATAAAAGACAAAATAAACTTTAAAAAAAATACTCCAGGACTTGTTCCTCTTTTTTCTGCGTTCTTTCAAAAAATAGTAAATCCTGACGATCTATAATGGTCTTCACCACAGTATTATTCACAAAAGAATAAATGAAGTCAATTTAGCTAGCAAGAGCCTGGTTAACTAGATTTTGATACACCTCTCTTATTGGACATAAGTTCTCCTAAAAAAGGCTGAATAATCAAGACAAGAAAGACAAAACCACAGCAATAAAAAAATAATAACTATGCTTGCCAAACTATTTATGAAAGAAAATTTTAAGACATGCTGGTGAAATCGTTGTTTATGTGGCCAAAGTATCACAGATTGAAAAAGATGAAAACGATAAGAAAAACTGTCAATAAAATATGAATAAAGTGTTCTGCTTTATCTACTGTGCTCCAATATCCCTCATAAAGGAGCCTACCTACCTATCTATTGTCCCAAAGTTTCTTCTTAGCCCTCGAGTATAAACAGAAATACCCAAGGGGAACAGATGCAGAGAAAGTCAGAAGAAAGCACAAGAATCAACAGAACTGCAGTTGAATATTAGATCCTTGTAATGATCCTCTAACAGTTGGAGGTTGCTTGTTAGGCACTGTTACTGTAAGCAAACCTAGGAACACACAGGCAAAGAGAAGACATGCCCCATCCAAAGACTCTAGCAGCCTCCACTCCTTTTCGTAATGCTGGCTATGATAAATGAAATAACAAATGTCATCTAGTCCCTTGCCTACATGGAGATGAAGGATGGTTACCACATAATTACATTACACAAACTGTCATAATTGCTAGCCCCCAGAATTGGAAAAATCATAGAATATCAGAAAAAAGAAACAACAGGAATTGGTTTGACTGAAGTTAGTTTGAATTGGAAGATAGACAGAGGAAAAGGAAGAAAGAAACTCAGGACAAAGGAAGAGAGGGACCTAAAAGTGAAGAGAAAGTCAAGGTGCTGGAGGAGCAGTTAGAGAGCAAAGACAGTCTGTGGAACACGGAGGATGCCAGAATCCCAGCATGGCTCAGACATGTAGTGAGCAGCTCAGGTCTGAGGAGAAGTACAAACAGGCTATGAGCTGAGTATTTCTTTCATACTGATATTTATTTCTACAAACCTGTTAGTGTCATAGGATAAATTCTTTCCTTAATTCCTATCCACAAACAGAGTTTCAATTTGGAAGTCTCAGACTGTGAGGCTGAAAATCCCTTAACCACCATATTAGGAGTCTGTGAAGTCATCAGTTGAAACATTGCTATAAGTTTTCTTTTGTGAAAGAAAAGGCTATTTTTTCAAAGAACAAAGGGATTTATTCATAAAATTTATTTACAAATAAATTACATTTATGAAATATACTTGAAATACTCAAACCCTTATCATCTCTTATTTTTATTGAATGGCTGCTTAACTATAACAGGAAAACTCAAGCAAAACTTATTTTAGAATAGGGTGAAAGGGGAAAATGTTGAGATTGTAACAAAAAAGTAAGGAAACAAATTTTATGTATATGGGGGGGTGGTAGGGTGGGTAGGGCTATGGGAAAAAATGAGAATTAAGTTGTGTCTTATACTGGTACAAATCCCCATTATGGAGTGCAATCATGATGTGTATATTTAATGTACCAATAAAGTTTAAAAAAAAAGAAGTGTAATTTTTAAAAATTTTTAAACTTAGCAGAGTCTATTTAAATTACAAGAAAAATACTATGAATTATTGAACCATTTAAAACCAAAGTAGGAGCCATATATGGTACTGATGGGAGAGACAGAGGGGAGTTGAGAAAGTCGAAGGTGAATTATCACAGAAAAGGAAGAAACCAGGTGCAGAGGAGAGAAAGATAAGGGAGATTAGGAGGGAAGGGAAACAATTGAGATGTGTTACGTGCATTTATGAATTTGCCAAAATGAGAACCATCCACCTGTAAGACTCATATATTCTCATTAAAATAAAAGCCTACTGTGCTGCTTTGGTGGACGAGTAAAGAAGAAGATGACTCCTCATTGAGCAGACAAGAATCCTGTCTCCACAGACCAATGAAAGGAATGCCAAGCTTGCGCTCCTCTGACTTTCCTTCCCTTCTCTCTGGGGCTTCTGGCCTGGCCTTCACCAGACACTGAACTTGCACACTCTGCCTTCTAGTATTACTGTCTGCTTCCTGTGGGTCTACACACATGGTAATCATGTCAAATGTTCAATCTAGCATACCAGGAACATAAGGATATTTGGTGCAATGTTCATATTAAACTTTTAACCTGTGAACTTTTTGTCTGAAGTTCCTAGATTCCATTATTTTTTGGCCTTAAATTCTCAAAGTTACTCCTTATCATCAACCCACTATCATCGGTGTCTCTCAAAGGAAGTACACCAATATCAATACTTTCCAATGATTATTTCCAATATTACTGAGAGCTTTTGGTTCATATTTTATAGGTGTTCATCTTTTTCCATGCATGACTGGTCATTTCAATTTCTTTGAAATGATTTTCCTGTATCTATTTTTTTTCTTATAGTAAATTCACTCTAAATTGTATATTCTATGAAAATGTATTTTCTTTTCTTCATCGGTTGGGAAAGGAAATACTGTTTTGTTTTGTTTTGTTTTTTTAAGAGTTTTTTTTTCTACTTTCTGATTCCTACAGCACTTTGATTTCAAAAAGTAATGATTATTGTAATAGTTGCCATTCTAATTGCTTGGACTAACTATACAACTCCCTTAATACTGAAGAGAGGTTCTTGGCTGATGGCTTCAGTCTACAGTCAGCAGATTCAAAGGCAGATACATCATAGCTTAAGTAGGTGGTGGAGCAGAGTTGCTTAGTTCATGCTGATAGTGTTGCAGAGCAGGGTAAAAGCTTCAGAGTGGAAAAGACTAGAGATCGTGGTTAGTACCTAGGCCTACAGATGTCTCTCAGTCTAATCAAGTTAACACAATTAAGTTTAATCATGATAATTATTTTATCTTCTTCCCTTTGTTTAGTATACATTTGATTTCTCTTCAAGAAAAGTGTATCAGTTTCCTATGACTGTTATAACATCACCTCAAAGCCAGTCACTTAAAGCTGCACAAATTCATGATCTTATAGGCTGGGAAACATTAGGTCTAAAATCAGTATTACTGGAGAAAGATCCAGAAACCAGTGAGTTTCATTTTCTCTACAGAACCAGTTTTTCTTTTTCACAGCTCTTAACAAGCACCTATATCATTCAGTTCATAGCTGTATCACTTCTAACTGTTTCCATTATATCACTTCGTTTTGTGACTGACTCTTCTGCTTTCTTCCCACAGGAACTCATGTGGTTACTTTCACCCATCCCTAAGCCTTTAAATTGACCATATCTGCAAAGTTCTTTTTTGCCATGAACTATATTCCATGTTGTAGTGGTCAGGAAATGAGGGACTTTTATTTAACCATCACAGTTTTAGTCAACATATCGGTCTGCTTCTTCACAATTCCTAAGGGATTTCTAATTTCTGATGCATTTGTTTTATGAAATTGCAAATTTACACTATCGGTGTTATCTTCTTTCAGATGAGTAGTCCTACATTGCTCAACTTTGGGAAGTGTTAACTAAAAATATGATCTGGCTTTCACTTTGAGTTCTGTATACTTTAGAGTTTTATAACCATATATTTCATTTATCACCATATATTTCACTTTTTCTCATCTTTCTCCTTGTGAAAGGAGTTTTATGCTTTCCTCAAGACTGGTATTTTCTTTAAAAAAATTTTTAATACTGTCTGAAGTTATATTTCATTTTTATGAGAAATATGTTAAAATCAGTAATACTTGTAATTACTTGAAATTTGCAGTTTTTGGATAAACGGTGTAAATACTAAGCTTTTCTTGTTAGGTTTGTCACTATTCCATTGTGTTCTGTGTGTTCATGTTTCACTTGGATAAATCCTTTTCTAAGCCTCTATCTTTAATTCAAATCAAGAACTGGAGATTTACAAGATGTAATTAGTGGTTTCCAGTTTTAGTATTTCTGTTAAAATACTTTCAATCTAGTTTGCATGCAATTTGATTCAATTCCTAGACATTTCTATTTTTGAGGCTGAGCACCTCACAGAGATGTTTTCCTTCCTTTAGAAGGCCAGGGACTCCAATGGCCCGTTCATTGTACTTAACTGCATAAAGTAGGGTTTGTTTTCATTTATTTGTTTTTTGTTTGTTTTGTTGTTGTTATCTGTTTGTTTTGAGACGTGGTCTGACTATATAGTTCAGGCTGACCCTGTACTAACTAGGTCGCCTAGGCTTGCCTTAAACTTGTGGAAATCTTCCTGTCTCAGCTTCTGGAATGATGGGATTGTAGACATTCAGTGCTACCCCCAGCCAGTAGGGGTTTAATATTTTCTTTAAATGACGTTAATGAAAACCCTATCATCTCCTACAGTAATCCACTGCCCTCTGTCTCTATTCTACAGTCCCTTCTGAGTGTCACTCAGTTGTCTCAGTGCTTTCTGTATAGTCCAGCCTGATGCCATCAGCTCACCTATCATGGCACCAGAGGTCACAGTTGAATTGTGTTGTGTTGCCAGGCTGATGTGGCTGGAACTATACCAGATTCTGACATCCAGAACAGGCTTTAGTGCAAATAGCAAATAAGGGACAGGCACAGTAGAAAAGAACTTCCCAACCTTCCTTAAATTTTGACAAACATAAGACGTCCCAAATTATCTCTGAGATTCTGGACTGGCCTCTAGAAATCTGTGATAATAGACATAGGGATATTGAGACCCTTCCCCTGCCTGTTGTTCTAAGGACTCTGAGAATCTGTACATTCCATCAGCTGTAACCCATGGAGGTTTTCTGGCTGAGAGCCCTGCAAGTTGGTAAAATTTGCAGGCTGTCAATCCTACTCAATTTTCCATTTCTCTTAAATGAATTTTCATACTGTAATCCTTCTAGGTTGCTAGATTTGACAAATAAAAATACAGATGATGAATTAAATTTGAATCTCCTAATAAATAGTCTTTTAGTATAAAAGTGTCCCATGCATTATCTATGACACATTTTAAAATAAAACATTTCTTATCTGTAATCCAAGTTTAACTGGATATCACATATTTATCTGGCTATCCTATTTCCTCAAAGTAGCATTTCTCTTACTATAATTGCAGAAGTTTATTATGTGTGTCTTAGCTACTCTTAGATGTACATTTGGGAGAAGTTTATGCAGGGCCCAGAAATTGTTTCTAACAAATGGTTCACAAGGGCTGGATTGTACTCTGATTAAAGCTGACTCAAACATTTCCCAACCCTGTGCTCAGTGATATTTAATGGTAGCTACAGAAATGTCTATTTTCTTCATGAAATTTCAGACCAAAGAAATAGTCAAACCCTAGAAATGAAGGTTTTCTCTAGTCTCTGACTCCCCAGCCCTGTGGCAAGGTGGTTATTAAACATTAAGGTGTACCTGATTTACTATAACCTATTTTCTTTGAAGTTTATTATTATGAAAGAAGGAAGTTGCTTACTTCTGTCTTCACCCCTTTGGACTAAAGGTGAATGAGAAATACCATCTTCTTTAGACATTACACTCAACCTGCTGAGTCGCAGAGGGTCCAAGATACATGACTCAACACATTCAATAAAGTGTTGGATGATTTGGAAAATTCAGCTAAGTGTTCTAATGTGACACAATCATACTGGCTGATTTTAGATGTTGCCCTGGCATTGAAGAAGAGACTTTCACATTTTTGGGGAAACATATTTTAAAAATGAAGAAATGACTTAATTACAAAATAACATAGAAAAGTCTCAGCCACAATGAAAGAAGCAATAGAAAGTAATGAAATTGCAGGGAGAAACTGCATGGAGTATCCTGTGGGGATGGCTGAGCTGGTTTCTGAATTTCAAGTCAGACTTCTGAATTTCTGAGGTGTAATAGTCCAGATAGGAGAATGAAAATTTTAAGAAACTCATATGGTGAGATTTCTGGAATCCTTACAGAGAAAGGGAAAGATAGAGTTTAAATATAGCTGAAATACAAGATCAGTTGCTAAGCATGCCTGAAGGAATGCCTTTGAGTATGCAATGAGAGGATCTTTTTCACCACTCACCTCATTCTTTTGTTGCTAGGGGCAGCCAATCCTCTCCTGGAAGCACAAGGAACATTAATGTGCCCAAGTAAGGAAAGATACATCTTCCCGGACTGGAAAGCAGCTTGTCCCGAAGCACATTGACCAGGAAATCTCAGCTCTGGAGTCTCACTGCTTTTAATGAGGAGGAGCTTCAAACCCATCACCATCTTCTTATCAACCCTAAGAGCAAATCTAACCTTTTGCTGAAATGGAATGACACTACAATTAGAATAGGATTGTTATAATAAATGAAATGATAGAAAACTTTTAGAATGTCAATATCATTGACAGAATAATTATATAAATCAACCCAACTGATACGGAATGTTGAGACACCAATAGGAATGTACCTAATCTACAATAGCACTTAAATTATTTTTAAAAATTGTCAACAAATTATTTGCTTGTTTAAAAATGAACATTTAAAAAAGAGGATGGACTATAATTCTTTGAGCCAGGATTGATTCGCCCAGACTGAGGACATAAGCTTTGTGCTTGTTCTTTTGTGAGGTGTGGTATACTGAGCAAGTCATTCATTTTATCTCTCCAGGTCTCATGGGCCCAGAGTGCAGTTGTAGGAAAGAAACTTCATACACAGAGAGTACATACCTAGAAATCAGAAAGCAAAGGCCTTGCTAAAGAGCCTGGTTTCTTTTCCCCTGTTGAGTGTAGGCTTAGCTAAAACAAAACCTCTTTGTTTATTTGTTTACTCAGATTTGAAATCAGACTTGTGGGCTCAAATTTTCATTATTTTACATATTTACTCTACTAAAAAATACTACTCAAAAATTCAGTGATATGAACAGTAAAATGAACTGTATTTTATAAGTGGTTCTAATGTATTTTATTTAATGGTTCTTCTGGTTAAATAAGAATTCATGTCAAGCCTGAACATTATACCATGTGGTCAATGGTCCCAGATGTGTAAGATTTTATCACTGTTGTCTTCATTATCCACTTACTAATTTAAAAATTATTTTAAAACAAGTATGTTTTACATTATGAGAACTATTGGATTCTGAGGATAAGATCAACAAACAGATTTGTCTAACATACACATTTTTTCTAATATTTTTCTAATGTATATATATGCACATGATACAATTTCTAAAATGGTGCTGTAAGAAGTGCATACAAAGACATAATAATAATGTTGATCTCTAGCATGAGAAAATTGAGGGGCAGAGAAAGTAACATTGTTCTCAAGACTGTTTAGCTAATAGAAGAGTCAGGATTTGATGGTCACTCCTCCAGACTAGTTCTATTTTCCTAATGACTCACACAAAACCATCTGTTACCTACGACACAATAAATAATGGTTAATTCCAGGGCTTCAAACAGTAATGTATTTTAGATGACTTTGTATAGAAGGAAGGGTATGTGTTTATCAAATGAAGAGCAGAGAGGAAAAAAAATGAGAGAATGAATATTAGAAAGGAAAATTAGCATTTTCTTTTCATGGGAGTGAAATAAATTCCAATTCCAATAGCAGTAACATTAAATTAATATCAATTTTATATTAATATATTTAAATTGAAAAAATATAACATTATTACACTTTTTAAATCAGTTATACATTTACTCCTATACATTTATTAATGGCCTTGTAGGAAAGAAGACAATAAAGTTTCACAATAAAAGAAAAAATCACGACTTTTAATAGAACAGGGAAAGATAAAAAGAAGTGCTACCGAATTAATTTGTTTTCCTCAGTGGTTAATGAGGACAAAACAGAACTCAGAGTTTGTTCATTCTTTGTGTGTACACTGTTGTTTTTGTTGTTGTTATTGGTGGTGGTGGTGGTAGTTGTCTCTGTTGGCTTGCAAGTGAGGATTTACTAACTGGTAAGTTAATGTAATCTGAATTCTATATGGGAATAATTTGTGTGTGGGGTACTTGGTGATGTTGCTTTTGATGACAGGTGTGAAAAGATAATTTAAGGAACAGGTCCTTAGCATTAAAAGGCTAAGATGAAAATAAGAGAAAATATTCTGTCACAGCTAATCTCTTTGATAAGAATGTTTCCTTCACTGTCTCTATAATCTCCCACTCTGTAATACTTGTATTTGATTGCTACCCAACAGGAATTCATGGCCAGCTACCATACTTTAAGGCTGCCTAGCTTCATGTTCCCTTCTGTTTTCTTGGAAACATCTTGAAAACACTAATTCTTGGTAACTACCACTTTCTGTTTCTCTTCCTTAGACATCATATATTACCAGAACTTAAAAAAAAACATAACTTCATAAATAGATCCAGAAGAATTTCTTATTCTCTAGTAAGAGCCGGCTTTTTAGTTGGTCGACTGATCAACTAAAATCTATTACCCAAGTTCTATTACCCAATTCTTGCCAAGTTCATTCATTATACATGCCCATACTTTCCCTCTTCTTATCCTATGTTATTTGTCAAGTCTTTTATTCTATTTCTTTAAGCTAAATTATTTTCAGACTTTGTTTTACCATCATACATTTCTTCCTAATGATTTTGATTTAATTTCCACCTATTTCTGAATAATTTGGAGGCAATGTAAGAGATAAACTTGATGTGGATGGTCATTGCAGGTCTGCCCTCTCTGGCTTGGGTTGTCTGGATGTGTGTTACATCATGTATGGAATAGCAACCACTATAGTCTACTTGTAAGAGTGAAATCAACTACAGCCTGGAAGGGTCCAAATGTACCCTGTAGAAACAAGATAAGTAATTAATATTAAAATAATTTTTTCCTTTTCCTTAATGAAGTTTGTCTACTTTCTTTTCTTTTTTCTTTTTTCTTTTTTTTTTTTTTTTGAGACAGGGTCTCACTTTGTGGTTCAGGCTGGCCCTGAGCTCAGCTTCAAACTCACATCACAGCAATCCTCCTGCCTCTGTCTCCTAAGTGCTAGGATTACAGGAGTGAGCCATCACACCCAATACTGTGGTATGTGGTAATGATTGCTGCTGGGGTGTCTCCACACCCAGTGTTGTTATGTAGTTACTGGGCATCAAACCCGGGCCCTTGTGCTTGCCAGACAGGCGCTGAAACCACTGAGCTATATCCCTGGCCCCAAAGTTTGTCTACTTTCATTATTCCTTCTGTATGTCTTTTTGGAATTCTTCTCTCACCTGATGTTTTGTTTATAAACTTTTTTTCAGTGTGTCCTTCATAATTTTACTGACATTCTAAATCTGAAGCTTCATTTTATGATTATTTGTTGCAATTATACATCTGTGATTTACCAAACCTTGAATTGTAAGTCAGACTTATTAAATGATTGAGCTTCATTATTTTAATGGGGAACCAAGTACAGGAAATATGGTTATTTTTCTATTTAAAAAAGGGATCAAACTCAGAAACTTCATGTTCTGACTTTTAGATAACTGACCTGCCAGCTCTTTCTTCAAGTTTCAGTTTAATTTTGAATCACATGATTATCATAAATGGGTTTTGTGCTTTTCACAATCATGGAAGAATATTACACATAAACCATTTTGTTTGCTCCAATTTTTTTTTTCTTTTTATTTTTTGAGATAGCATCTCACTTTTGTAGTTAAGGCTAGCCCTGAGCTCAGCCTTGAACTCACAGCAGTCCTCCTGCCTCTGCCTCCCAAGTGCTGGGATTACAGATGTGGGCCACCACACTCAGCCCTGTGGCATGTGATATGATTGCTGGTGGGTGTGAGTCTCCACGTCCAGTATTTTTGTATGTGGTTACCAGGATCAAACCTGAGCCCTTGCACTTGCAAAGCAGGCGCCAGAATTACTGAGCTAAATCCCAGGCCTTTTTTCTCCAGTTTTGACTTGCATGTACAGATGCTCAGTAAATTTAAACTTTCTCAGACTGCTTGACTAATTGCAACAGAACAAAGATTATATTCAAGTGTGACTTTTGTTTGCAAAGTCCTGAGATTTTACTTTCAAGAAACCTTGTTACAGATCCCAGGTTTCTGCTTGCAGGCCTTTCCATGGTTTGCTTACTGTTCTCAGTGTGGAGGAAGATTTTTCTGTATGCCACTCTACCTGGCTGTTAATTTAAGTCACACCAATATTATATGTAAATTGTTACTAAAGTATTTTAAGAAATATGTTGTATACAACATTGTTCTCTCTATACACACACATACCTTTTTTCTGTTTTTATT
>PVIR01038679.1:0-14389 GCA_004026965.1 Petromus typicus | reverse complement strand
AGCCTGGAGTGAAGTACTTAAAGTGTTAAAAGAAAACAGCTTCCAACCTTGATTGACATATCTTGCAAAACTATAAAAATTGATAGGGTGGGGTACCCAAGTATATAAAACAATTTATTTTTGAGTCAGGGTCTCGCTTTGTAGCTCAGGCTGGCCTTAAGCTCAGCCTCAAACTCACATCACAGGAACCCTCCTGCCTCTGCCTTCTGAGTGCTGGGATTATAGGCATAAGCCACCACACCTGACACTGTAGTATGTGGTACTGATTGCTGCTGGGTGTATGTGGTTACTGGGGATCGAACCAGGGTCCAAGCACTTGCAAGACAGGCACCGGAACCACTGAGCTAAATCCCCAGCCCTCCAATTTTTTTTTTTTTTTTTTTTTTGAGACAGGGTCTTGCTTTGTATTTCAGGTTGGCCCTTAACACGGCCTCAAACTCATAGCAGTCCTCCTGCCTCTGCTTTCTGAGTGCTGGGAATACAGGCATGAGCCACTATGCCCGACACTGTGGTATGTGATACTGCCTACTGGTGGGCATGAGTCATCACCGTGCCCAGCATTATTGTATGTGGTTACCAGGGATCAAACTCAGGATCTTGCACTTGCAAGGCAGGTAAACTAAATCCCCAGCCCATAAGACAAATATTAATAAACAAAGTCAGATAAGCATTAATAGTACTAGGGGACCTTACTACCTGAATGTCACAAACAGACAGTGACTGGACAAAAAAATCAATAGTAAAACATTAGAACTGAACCAAACTTTTGAACAAACGGTCTTCCTAGATGTCTCCAGAGTATTTCACCTGACAAAATCAGAATATGCATTCTTTTCAGCTGTTCATGAGACATTCTCCAAAATAGACCACATGCTAGTTCATAGAGCGTGTTTAAATAAATGAAAAGAAACTGAAATTATCTCCTGTATACTGTCAGACCATAGTGCCTTGAAACTGGGATAAATAGCAAAGGAAATTCCAAGATCCTCACAAACACTTGGAAAATTAACAACATTATCCCACAACCACTGGATCACAGAAGAAATTAAAGAATTAAACAGTTTCTATAATTAAATGATAATGCCAATACAACATATAGGAATGTATGGGACACAACAAAAACATTTCTATGAGGGAAATTCATAGCAGTGAATGTCTATACAAGGAAAACAGGACAAGCTTAAATAAACAACTTAATGCTGAACTTCAAGCTACTAGAAAAAGAGCAAGACAAACCCAAAGTTCATACATGAGAGGAAATTATAAAGATTAGAGCAGAAATTAATGCAATGGAGACTAATGATACAAAAAAAAAAAATCAACAAATCAAAGAGCTGGTTCTTTGAAAGGATAAACAAAACTGACAAACCCTTAGCCAACCTTATCAAACAATGGAAGGCAAAGGCTTAAATCCACACAATCAGGAATGAAAAGAAGGAAATCACTACTATAGATCCAGCCGAAGTCCAGAGGATAATAAAAACCTACTTTGAGAATCTGTACTGCAATAAGACGGAAAAGGTAGAAGAAATGGATAGATTCCTAGACACACATGGACTTCCAAAGTTAGACAAAGAAGATATAAGATATAAAAATGATCAGAATGATAAATTAGATTCATTTATACTCAACTGGATGTACCTCAAGGACATACTCATAGGTGAAACAAATAGGACACAGATGTGTAAATACTGCATTATTTCTCTAATGTTAATGAGTTCCAAAAAATGTATAAGTATTGTGAAATAGGAAAGGAAAAGGAAAAAGATGGATAGGGGAAAGCAAAGGAGGGAAAGAAAAATTTGATGGTAAAAAAGGGAAACAATGCTTGTATCTGTAGGGGGTGAGGCTTATGGGGAAGAGAGGGAAATGGGAAGAATAAGAATGAAGATGTATCATAAAAAATAAGATGGCATAAAGTATCTTAAAAGGCTGACGGCTGCTAAGTTTTATAAAACAAGAATCAACACAAAATACTTGTTTTCCTTGTCAAATCCACAATGATGTCCAATGTTCCTGCTGTCCCCAAACAGGAGCCACCCCTGGGTCCTGCAGAGGACTGCTGCATTTCACAGGCAGCTGCAGGTCTCATAGCTCTGATCTCCTAGTTATATGGACCCTACACTCATCAGCATAGTGAACATCAAAGTGAACCTACCACAAATGGATGAATGCACCAATTTCTATTTCTACGCTGGAGTCAAACAGTGTAGTTCTACCTGTTATCACATATCTAACAGAGTACATAAAACTGGAATAGGGCAGGAAACATGACAGATGCTTTACCCGTTTAAAGCCATGCTTCACTTACGAAATCCAGTGTATAAGCATTTTAAGAAATGTGTCATGAACTAGGATTATGCCAGAATTAATTCTAAAGTTTGATCAGAAGGGTTTTTTAGCTGGGCATGGTGATGCATACCTGTAATCCCACACAGAGACAGAAAGATTGTGAGTTTGAAGCTAGCCTGGGCAATTTAGCAAGACTCCATATCAAGACAAAATGTAAAATGGACTGGGGATGTAGCTTAGTGTTCCTGGGTGAAATCTTTGGTAGTGCTTAAAAAAATTTTTAAAAAAGTCTTTTGTTGCTGTTGCACAGGGCTCCTTCTTAAAGTATCTTGAGAACACTTGTTATTTGAAAAGATGATCACTACACAGGAATGCAAGGCTATGCTGACGGCAGCTACTTAGTGAGTTGTCCAAAGTTAGTCCTTTAATGGACTAAGTCGGTGTTTATAACTAAGGATGCTAAAGCCTTTAAGGGCAGGTTGTCTAGGTATCTGCCTCCCAGATACCTAAAGGAGAAGCTGTCTGCTTCTGATGTCTCCTCTTACATTGCTGATTCTTTTTGTTTTACTTTTTCTTTGCAATACTGGCGACTGAACCCAGGGCCTTCACAATGACATATATTCTCAGTCTTTTTAAACACTGTATTTTGAGATGCAGTCCTGCTAAGTCCCTAAAGGTGCTCAGGCTGGACTCAAACTTGAGAGTCTCTTCCCAGAATCCTGTGATTACAGCAACACAGCATAACTCCCTGCCCACATTGCTCACTCTTGTCACAAAGCACTGTGCCATGCTTGGGCCCCTCTGCAGACACCAAGCCTCACGCTGTGTGCACGCACAACGTGCTATCCTTTCTAAAGCTGCACTGGCTGGGCTGCAGTCACTGGCAGTGTTTTAACTTAATGTGGAATTTAAGTTCCACTTCTCAGATGCATCGGTCATGGAGGTAAGTGGACACTGTTCTGGTCAGGAGAGATAGAGGAAACTTCTCTTATCCTCAGGGTCCCACCACATAGCCTTCTCTCCTGTGGCCACAGAGCTCTCCTGCTGCTAACTGCAAGTGCAGCTCCCCCCTTCGTGGCCTCCACTCCCCACCTTCACCACCAGCAGGCACTCAGGGACATCCTCAACATGGTCACTGCAAGCGATGGAAGGTGACATGGTCCCAGCTCCCAGCTCGCCACACCTTTGCAATGCCCACTCACTTGCTATCAAACAGACTGAAAGGAAATTTGCACTAACAGATGTTACATGGTTTTTTTTGATTGCTGGAGAATAATTTTCTGGCTGACAGACTTGTCCATCATGTAGTCCATTTGTTCATCTCTTCTCATTTGTCAGTTCTGAAGTAAACTTGGTGAAGCTTGCCATCTCCTAAAGCATAAGTCCTACATGAATGCCAGTTTTCATAAGCCCATAGTACTAGATCAAGAAGCAGAGGTCCTTGTGCTGAAAGGTCAGAACCAACTTCTCAAATGGTAGACTGATCTTTTTTTTTTAATTTATAAAAGCAATTTTGAGGTACAATAAAAAATACAGCGAATGCTACTACAACTGAGTACCATCCAGTGGAAAGACAAGAATCTTCAATACTAGGGTGGCACGTCAAACCTCAGCAGCAGTCAACTTGCTTTTGTATTTAGTCATGATTTGCAGTAAAATCTGGACCATGAATAATGCATTAACATGAAATTTTATTAACACTATTGGGGTTTTCTGACTATGCTTCAAATCCAGCTTTTTAAGAAATGCCATCATGGGAGATGAAACTTGGATCTTTGCTTATGAACCTGAGTCCAAGATTCAGAGTCCTCAATGGAAATCACTCAATTCTGGTGCAAAAAGAAGTGCATCAGTTGAGATCCAACATGAACATGATGTTGACGGTGTCTGTTATCCCTGATGGAATTGCGCAAGCCAAGGAACACTCCAGTGAATTCTGCGTCAGAGCAGCCAATGGCTTTCAACAAGGGCAAACAGTTGCATCCTCTATCATGACAGTGCTCCCGGTCACACATTGCTTTTGATGCAGCAATTTTTGTCCTCATCCACTGTATTCACTGGATCTGGCACCATGCAACTTCTGGCTCTTTCTAAAGTCAGAATGGCCATGAAAAACTTTCCAGTGGTTCAGGACACTGAGGCAACTACAACAGTGCAAGAAAAGACACAAAAGATGACTTCTACAACTGCTTCAGAAAGTGGCAAGGAAGATGGGATAAAAGTGCTCAAAGTGAGAGGTCGTACTGTGAGATGGACTGATGCTGTGAAAAATCTTTTTAATAATTTGACATTTGCTCCATTTTCTGATTGTCCCTCATACCTGGTTCCTTTGGTTCACACTGTAAGGTTTTTCCATGCCTTCGTGAGCAATCTCTGCTGCTATGATGGCCCTGGGATCCCGCCTGGGATTTAGGCTCATTGACATCCTCTCTCACTGTCTCATCCCCACATCTCTCTCCTCTTAGGGAGGACGTCTCCTTCGTTCACGAGTTTTGTGGTTGTCAGCACAGAGATTTTCTACTTCTGTTCTCACTTCATTATTTCATGTTCTTCATTGATGTTATAGTAAACTTGTGGTTATTTTTATTAATAATAAATTTCACTTTTACATGCTAATTTTATATCTATCAACCTGCTTATTAATTTGAATAGCTGAACTGTAGATTCTTTTCAATTCTCTATATATGCAATCATGTCATCTGTCAATAGTAATAGTTTTATTCTTCTTGGCTTTGAACTATATAGCCCAGGCTGGCCTCAAACTCATGCTGATCCTCCTGTCTCAGCCTCCCATGTGCTGGGATTTCATATAAGTGCCACCACACCCAGCTTCCAACTGTGCTTGTACCCCTTCTGCCTTCCTCTGATGGGCAGCACCTCTCATTTAAGAGTAATGGTGAAGAAGGGCACCATGATCCAATCACACAGAGGAGCAAAGACTTCCGGTAGTTTGCCACTGCTGCTACTTTTTTGCCACTGCAGATGTCCTTTAATGGACTAAGAAGTCGGCATTTATAACTAAGCATGCTAAAGCCTTCATGGGAAGGTTGTCAAATGAACATAAACACTCAACTTCTTTTGGTAGATGCCATGAGGTGTGATTGCTGGGTCACACAGAGTATGTTTGGTTCTCTAAGAAGCTGCCAACTGTCTTGCAAAGTGGCTGCACCACTGTGTATGGCCACCAGCAAGGAGAGAGGGCTCCTGTAGAAATCCACTTGTTAAAAATTCTTCTCTATGTACATTTGTCTGTTTCAATAACCCCGTCCCTTTTCTTTATTTCCCTCTTCCCATGTGCTCGCCATCTGATCTGTTCCTGTGCTATTTGCAGAGATGAACCTTTCTTCTCAGGACAGCTTTTGGCTTCGTCTCACAAGACATGATATGCAGCATTTTTAGAGTCACTCGAGATACCAATGCTGCTACCACAGGTCCTCCAGCACAGGTTTCAAGTAATTAGTATGGACTTATTGCCACTACTTCTCACCCACCTCTCACATGGCCTGAGGACTGACTGCCAACTCCGATGTTCTGCAATATGCTGACTTGTTTTGCAGCCCACCGCACACTGCCTTTGGCAAGCTCTTCCCAAGCTCTTGAACAGCACTATGCCCTGTCTGCTCAGGCTTGGTGACCATTCTCTTGTATCCCAGCCACAGTGATCTCTGCTCTGTCAGCTCTTGTGAAATCTGTTCGAGTGGAGTATTGTAGCTTCAGAATTCATGCAGTTTAATGCCCAAAATTAAAGCCATCAGAGGGTAGAATCCAAATGCCCTGTAGCATTCAGGGCCTTTGGGATGTGATTAGATTAGGTCATTTGGGTACAGCCCCCACAAATGAATCTTGAAAGCTTTATATGGAGAGACACAGACATGGGCTATCCATACTCCTGCCATGACACCATGCAGCCTGGGCTCCTTACAGGAACCACACACTGATGCACAGGCTTCCTATCTTTCAAACTAGGAGCTTAGCAAACCTCTTTTCTTTCTTTCGTTTTTTTTTCTTTTTTGGAAAGAGTCTCGCTTTGTATTTCAGGCTGACCCTGAGCTCACTATGTAGCCCAGGCAAAGCCTCAAACTCACAGCACTCCTCCTCCTCTGCCTTCTGAGTGCTGGGATTACAACGCCTGGCATTGTGGTATATGGTATTAGGGATCGAATTTGGGACCTTGTACTTGAAAGGCAGATGCCAGATCACTGAGCTAAATCCTCCGGCCATTATAAAATTCTTTTTTTTTTTTTTTTGAGACAGGGTCTCCCTTTGTAGCTCAGGCTGGTCCTGAGCTCACTATGTAGCCCAGGAGAGCCTTTAACTCATGGCAATCGTCCTGCCTCTGCCTCCTGAATGCTGGGATTACAGGTGTGAGCCTCCATACCTGGCACTGTGGTATGTGGTACTGATTGCTAGTGGGCATGAGTCACCATGTCTGTCATTATTGTATGTGGTTACTGGGGACCTTGTACTTGTAAGGCAGGCACCGGGAACCACTGAACTAAATCCATGGCCTGCAAACCTTTTTTCTTGATAAAGTAGGCCACTTCAGATTATTCTGTTATAGTGATAAAAAGTTCACTAATACACAGGAGTCAGTAAAACTTTTCTATCGAGGTAAGATGGTGAACAGTTCAGACTGTGCTGTCCCTCCTCAATCTGTTATTTATTACCCATTCTTCCTCTGACCAACACTTTAAAAACATAACAGCCTCTTTTGGGTCACAGGCCAGAGAGGGCACTGTGCTGACCCATGCTAACATCTTCTTGCAGGAATGCGAGTCTATCTACTTCTCTTGTCTCTCATGCTATTTCATCTTACATATTTTGAAGGTGTGGAGGCTGATCATTAGTATCAAGTGCCCTTTTCCACATTGGCTTCCCTGGCTTACTAGCTGCACAAACACCCTTTGTCTATATATACTTTCAGCTTCCTGGCTGGATCTTACACGCACGTCAGTTAGGCAGCATATGGTTGGTGGTCTTTTACTTTGGACTTTTTTTTTTTTTTTTCTGAGATAGGGTCCCGCTTTGTAGTTCAAGTTGGCCCTGAACTCATTATGTAGCCAAGGTGAGCCTGGAACTCACAGTAATCCTCCTGCCTCTGCCTCCCAAGTGCTGGGATTACAGGCGTGAGCCACCATGTGAAGTTTTGTGGCTTGTGGTACTGACTGCTGGTGGGCATGAGTCACCACACCTGACATTGTTGTACGTGGTTACCGGGGACCAAATCCAGGCCCTTGCACTTGCAAGGCACTGTTGGAACCATTGAATTAAATCCCTGGCCCCTACTTTGGACTTTTTAATTCAAAGTGACTACAGATTCACAGGAATTTGTTTAGACTTGTATAGAGTGTTGCACGTATATTCTGCCCAATATCTCCAGTGGTAAATCTGGCATACTACAGCACAACATCAAACCCAGGAGGGTGGCATGGTGCAAGTTTTACACATACCTCTCTGTACGCACACAACTTACCCCAAGGCACAATGGTCCCCTCCCCACAGGACTGCCCTTGAGCCACATCTAGCTCATCTTGTCCCTAAATCCAGCAACCGGCAGTACGCCCTCCAGCTTTGCTCTGTGTGGTCCTGAGAATGTAACACAAATAGAGTCGTGCACATGACCTTCTGAAATTAGCTTTTCTATGTAGGCTAGCCCTTCTGAGATCCTCTCAAGTTATTCCAAGCGTCAGCAATTCCTTCCTATTACTAAGTTGTATTCCACGGGTGTGTGTGTGTGTGTGTGTGTGTGTGTGTGTGTGTACCAGTCCCTTTAAATACTCACCCACATTAAGACATCCAGGTTGTTTCCAACTTCTACTATTACAAACAAAGCTGCGAAGAATATTAAAGCACTGGTTTTGCGATGAAACTAACTTTTCACTTCTCTGGGATGAATGCCCAGGAATGTGACTGCCTGATCCCATGGCGAGGGGATGTGTAGCCTTTTAAGACTCTGCCAAATCATCTTCCAGAGTGACTGCATACATTTTATACTGCCAACAGCAACAGAGCAGGCTGAGCCGGAACCTCACACCAGTGGTACAACTTGGTAGAGCCAGTCTTTGAATTTACCCTTCCCCTCCGTGTAGGGGCATCCTGTGGTTTTCATTTGCACAAACAACTCTTCATGTGCTTATTTACCATCCAAGTACCTGCTCTGGTGAAGTGTCCACTCACGTCTCGGGCGACCTTTTAATTGCATCATACCTTTACTGTTGAGTTTTGAAATTCTATTCTAGATAAAAATAACAACTCTGTCAGGCAAGTGGTTTGCAACTACTTTCTTCCTGTCAGTAGCTTACCTTTTTCTCACCTGAATTAAGAATTTTTAACTTTGTTGATGTTCTATTTCTTTTATGACTGTGATTTTGGTATAAAGTCTGAGAACTCTTTGCCAAAAAGCCCCAAGCCCCAAAGATTTTCTAGGACCTTCCAAATGTTTTACACTGAATTTCATGTTTTACTAGACATTACCTGCGTACAAAAGTGTGGGGTCAAGGCTGAGACTCTTGCCTCTGGGTGTCTGAGTGTGCCAGCACCACCTGCCAAAGCCTCCCCTCCTCCAGCGAATTGCTTCTGTACCTGTCAAGCAGCTAAGAGTACATGAGCGGCTCCTACACTGCTCCTCCGGCCATCTTCACCAACATGGCACTGCACAATGACTGGATCCCGACAGGAAACTACAGCCTCAGGTCCTGCAGTCCCTTCCACTTTGTTCACCAGACTCGTTGTCCTCAGGACCCTGGGTTCCTGGAAGGTCCGTTTTACCCTTTTGAGCCTGGCAAGTTTGGCTCACAGCAGGAATTCAGACATGACCTGTCACTTCCATTCTCCATCAACAGCTCCAGCTGAACCAATGACAGGCAGGAGGGGCTCTAAAGGAAAATTATTAAACATATTTTCTTTTCTTTTCTTTTTTTTTTTAAATTTGAGATAGGGCCTCACTTTGTAGTTCAGGCTGGCCCTGAGCTCAGCCTTGAACTCACAGCAATCCTCCTGCCTCTGCCTTCTGAGTGCTAGGATTACAGATGTGAGCCAGCATGCCTGGCACTGTGGTATGTGGCATTGATTTCTGGTAGGCATGAGTCTCCATGCATGGCATTGTTGTATGTAGTTACTGGGGACTGAATCCAGGTCCTTGCACTTGCAAGGCAGGTGCCGGAAGCACTGAGCTAAATCCCCGGCCCCTAAATGTACTTTTTGATTCAGTGCTTGTTGCTAACATACAATTACTGTCTTACTGTGCAACTCAAGCCAAGATCTTGATTCATGGCTCACTCTATCAGCAAATGCTAACCAGGCCGCATGCTTCAAACACATGTGAAAACTATCATCCTCAATGCTGCATTCTTCTGACATTTCCATTCTAGAAGGAATGGCACTCACAAGCACCTACCTGCTCTCAGGCCAGCCACTACTCTGTGAGCTATAGATCTCCCAGATGGGCTGTAGTATGATAGCCAAAGTACAATACCCAAACCGCTCAGCCACATGCTACGACACCAAGCCCAGCAATACCTACAGACTCGAGCCTCTGCCATGATCCTGAGCCCCAATGTGGCAGCTTCCACTACCAGCCAAGTGACGCCAAAAGTCACACTACTCCTGGGAGCTTCGGTACTAGTGCTGATGAGCTCCCGTTACCCTGATGAAGGCTGAGGCCGGGTCCTAAAGTAGATATCCTGTCCTCACGGGAAGATGTACTGGTAGCAAGCACTGGTGTTCTCTACAGCAAAGGCAGGAAAGGTAATGCGGTGTGGATCAGTTCATCTGGCAGACTGGCAACTCCCCATTCACATCACTGAACACTGGAAAGCTTGCTCTTGAAAATACCCCTAAAGGAACTCAAGGCTGATTATGTCCGAACACACGTAGTATCTGCAATGGAGAGAGAAGGCCTCATCACTCAACTGCAAACACCACAGAGAGTGACTTGTGAGGCTCAGAACTTGTCATGGTGATGCATGAGAGGGAACTGTGTGAGGACAGGGGACCTTTCAGGTATCTGCTCTTCTGCAGACTCACAGTGAGCTGGGCGACACAATTTCTCCCTTCATCTCTTCACTTTATCCAAATGGCCCAACAAGGCTGAGGTCTGGCTGCGCAGTACAGCTCATGACACCAGCTAGGTCAGCACCTGGACCATGGGAAACATCAACACTTCTGTAAAATCTTTAATTTAAAAATCTTTATACATGCACTAATTCAGTCTTCTAAATATGGCTTTGTTTTAATCTGCTCTATACATAGCCAGGGTAGAAAATCCTGTTAGAAGTGAAAGGCAAGCATGCTCCATCTTTCTTTATTAGCCTGAGTTAGGCCCAGCACCTCCGCCATCCCATGCTGCCTCTCATGCCTGAGAGATGTTATCTCCACAGTGTCACGGCTGTGCAAGGTTTACATTCCACAGTGCGTTTGCCCGTGTTTCTCAGGCACATCTGTCCTGTGCTTTCACTTTCCTAAGTAGAATGCTAGGTTTCCTCAGACCATGCCCCGCCCTTCCTTTGCAGGAGCCCTGCACACTGGAAAGGAAGGTGGCTCCTGAGAAGCTGAATGGTCAAGGCCAGAGGAGTACAGCTAGTTTAAGCTAACTAGGGTCACAGGGGGGACAGCAACAGGCACAGGGCAGCTCTGCTTCCCTCAAGGGTGCCTGAAGCCCAGGTCAGAGGGGCAGAGGACTGGCTGGGTGGACATCAGGTCGGGGCCAAGCACTCACTGTGACCAACAGATAAGGCCTCTAGCTTGTCTAACTTAAACACAATTAATAAACAAAAGCAGCCTCTATTTTGGAAAGAGGATTTAAGACACTTTGGAATGAGAGCAAAGGAAAAGCTGAGGTAACAGAGCCCAGTGTCTCTATGGCATCAGGCAGAAACAGAAACCAGAAAAACCAGCTCTTGGCGCTCCAAATGCCTGGCAGTGAATACTTAGCAGTTAATAGCTCCACTCTAGAGTGCTGATATGCAAGGAAGGCTCCTTTACCCTTGTCTGCGGGCTGTGATATTCAAGGACACTTCCATGGAGCAGCAGTGCTATGCATTTCTGATACTGTCCATCTGGGCATCTGTCTGTCCACAGTGTGTCCTAACTACGTTACTACTTATTTAACAAAACAGCAAATGTAAACTCATTTTCTTTGGTCCAGAAGTCCCAGACTGACTTCAGAGATGCTACATTAAAATACTTTCTCATTCTTGGAAGTCTAATTAGAATCTGGCACAATCTTACAAAATGACCCATGAAGGGGCTGTCCCAACAGTAGGCCAGGCAGCCTGCATCCAGCCCTCATGCATGTCCAGCCCTGAGCAGCCTTTCTGGGTCAAAACAAAAGGGAAGGGACACTGCTAAAAATGGTTCAAGAGAGCAAAGACAACCTATGACCAGGTACTTCCGGCTTGGCAGTACTGCACTCGTCCTATGTGCCACCTGACACCTTACTTTGTCCTTTGCCTGGATCTTCTCTGCCCATTCTGAAAAGGAAGGTTTTACATGCTAAAACACGCTGGTGAGTGGGTACACCCCATCAGTGAACTGACCTTGTTGTCCTCAACAAGGGTAATATACTATGGCCTAGAAAACATCACTGGCCTCAAACAAATTCTAACCTTCCTCAGCACACTATCAGTTCACTCATTTTAGCCTCTACAGTTTCCACCTAACTGGTTCACACAGCAAATACTGTGTGCAGTGAAGCATTCTATGATGCGACGTGGTATCTAACAGTGGCTCCTAGACAGAACTGGCTCAGAGCAAGAGTTGCGTAAAGGGAGAAACATTTCTTGAGGGTAAAAGCTGTCTCATAGCAGACAGTGGTACCAACATGGGAAAATGGGACAGAGATTAGTGAACAGGCAGCCAGCTGCCACTGTGAAGGTGAGAGGCCCCAGGAGCAAGCATGGACGGTGACCGTCTCCGTGCCTCGCTGCGCCTCTGTGACACTATGGGTTGCGTGCTCAGGGTCAGGAGCAACTGTTCACTTCATCTCCTCAGATCTACCACAAGTGACTATTTCAAAAATAGGCACTGAACTTACAAGTAAGTGAGCACCATATAAAAGGAGGACGGAGAAACCTACCATTTCCCGGTCCTATCCTAGGGAGGAAAAAAAGGTTGAAAAGGGTAAATGAGTCACTGATGAAGAAAGAAAAAAAAGAAATCCAGAGTGTGCTGTGAAACCCTCCATTTCCTGTAATACAGAGCAGGCAGAGGGGACTCTGGCCACACGGTGCGGAGGTGCGGGGCTCTGTGGAAGGCAGTGAGCACCAAGCTCCCTTCACAGCACACTGTATGAGTCCTGCCTCCAGCAAGCTGAATAACGAACACTACTCTTCCTTTACATACTTTCACCCAAAGGTGTTTTATATCACTCTTTAAACCAGGTGCCAAGTGTCTCCTCTTGTAACGTGTCCTTGAATTCTAACTGATGCAAAGAACGAGCGACCCACCAGCAAGTGCAACTGGGCATAACCCGGCAACTCATGGACATGCGCTACAGCCTCTGACAATCCACTGAAATGCTGGTGCGCACAAGTGGGTTAAGTATCGGCAAGCTTTCTGCATCTCAAATGCAGGAAAACAATCCCCACTTGGCTAAAGAAGGTGTGCTGCACCGCTATTTGGGTGTCCCAGGCCTGGCCATCCTTGTGGGCCAGTGGGGGTCACCAATAAGAGGGCATTCCCAGCTGGGGACAGCCCCTGCCATATAGCTGGACTCTCACCTGAGCTAGTCTGATGGATAAAAACCCACCGGGAAAATAAATTCTCTTATATTTGTTCAGATGGCTTCTGGAGAGGACTTAAGAATGAAGAAAAAGAAGAATGAAGCTCAAGAATGCAGCCTGCTATATACAGCAAATGTGGGAGAAGTGACACACAAACAGGAATTTGTCTGGGGTCTTCTGGGTGGTGCCAGGAGAGCTAGGCAACATTCTCTATGGCCTCGATCACCCAAGTCCCCCATCTCTCTCGGGCTCACCTCACTGTCAGTTCAGCTCCTTGCAGACACTCCTGCAGGGTAAGGGGCATCTGAGTCCAGACCTTCCTGTCCACCCAGGCCACCTTGGGAGCCTGAGTGGATGGTCCACCGTGAGGAGCTGATAGCCCAGGAGAGGCCACTTACTGTCTCCAGGAAGCCTGGGTCTCAAGCACGAACTTGGAATTTCACACATATGTGTGCACTAGGAGTTTCATACATGCGTGTGCACAGGTATATGTGCATGCCTGCTCAACACCCTATTCTTGGTACTGGGGATCAAACTTGGGACCTTGCACTTGCAAGGCAGGCATCAAAACCACTGAGCTAAATCCCTGGCCCTAAACACCCCATTCTTCACCATGTTAGTTCTGTATTGGTAACTCATAGAAAGACATCATAAAGAAAGAGAATGCAAATGAACAATAAAATAAAAGCCACTCACACCTTTACTTAGAGCAGAAGTTTCTATTACTGTTTTCTCAGGACAGCCCAGGACTCTGGGATACGCTCTCCTAGTGTTCCATCTCTTCCCAAGGAACCGTTATGCCCTCTGCCACCGCTGTCCTCTTGCCATTCCTACTCCAGGCAGTCCTCTCCAGGCACAGTGGGGCTTCACAGGCCAGGGCTAGTCAGAGAAGCCCAGACTAGTATCTGGTTCATGAATGGACTTGAAGATAGATCCCTAGGGCATGCAGCAGACTCATGTAAGAGCACTCTGTACCTCTGTGTGTGCTCACAACTCCAGAGCCATCCCAGGACACGGTGAGAACCGACAGCGTTCTCGCCATGCCTCTGCCTCTAAACTTGTACTTGTCACAACTTCTGGTGAGCAGGGTCTCTAAGAACACTAATCTGACTTTCCATCCTGCTCCGTCCCACCACTGGTGCTCTGGGTACTAAAGTGAGACAGCTGAATGTGCAGATACACCACACTGGCGCTGTCGGGGGGTGGGGCGGGTGACACTAACAGAGTGGTGAGAGCCCTGAGAATGCTCACTGTTTGTCCTAACATGCAAGCAGGGGTCAGAGAGCTGAGAGGCAGGTGCACAGCTCAACAGCACATAAAAGGCTCGGGCTCCATCTGTCTCTCCTTGGAATACCAGCACTTCCTCCAGACATGGT